>JADKLZ010072661.1:18241-51962 GCA_021533235.1 Biomphalaria straminea | reverse complement strand
AATTGACATCCTTGTGTTCCCCCTCCTATAAATGGACACACATTTCCAAGGTCATGTCAATATGTGTGGTCATATTTGTGTCAGTAAGACAATACCATTTGTGTGCATGTGTGTGTTTGTGCGCGCGTGTGCGCGTCAATGACATCAGCTTGCTGTCAGTGTCACCCTCGAGCCGAATATAACTGGGGAGGGGTGGTGGTGAAAGTAGCAATCAGATGACATGTGCCAGGTTTTTAACGCCATGTAGATGACAAGTCTTCTTTTTGATCTGCATGCCTAGTAGGAAGTGTGTGCGGGCCTATCTTCCAGGTATCCTTCTGGATTAGGTTATTCTATAGTCAGTCTAAATCTTCATACAAAGCCACATAAAATGGTAGAGCAGGTCTGATATCAACAAGGATAGCAGCCAGTCTAATGCCCTTGCGTTGTACACGAATTGAACACTGTAAGTGAACGACAGCGTCACACCATGTTAGTTTTCCATTTCTTCTTTTTGTTTTAATTGAGATGGATACCGTTAGTACCGTGTTTATATGATGCTACTTGACTGTGTGTCTGTGTGTGAGTTTCCTGCTACTTGACATGTGCACACATAACTCTGTGTAGTTTACTTTAGTCGAGCTACACATTGAATGTCTGGCTCTCACATAACGTCATATAAAGTCACATCCATTTTAAAAGTCATGAAAAGTGACAGTCCCCCAACCCCCCAAACTTTCCCCACTTTGGACGGGGTATGAATTGGGTGAGTTTCAATATTGCAACCATGTAATGTCTTAGCTCTGTAATTAACATTTCTTTCTTTTTTTTTTAAATGTAAATCTGATAGTCATTATTCTTTATCTGCACACAATTAATTAATGGTCATTATTTTTCAAAATTAAATTTTATATTTAATAAAACAAAATAAAAAAAAGATATTCTATTAAAGTATAATTGATTAGATCTTGATTTTTCTATTAAAGTAAAAAGAAATGTCGGGAAAAATATGTCGGGAAACCGAAGTCTAATGGCGTAATGGTGTGTAAAAATATTTATACATATATTTATATATTTTTATTATTTATAGTTATATTTATTTAGTCGTTTCATATCGACTATACACATTCCTAGATATTTACGACATCTTTGTAATAAAAAAGGTCAACAAAATTTATCATGAACTGACCATTTTGCTTAGAGAATTATTTTTTTTATTTACTAAAAGGCTAATCTGTTACAAATAAAATTGTATGTGTACTTCAAAGTTAAATAAATACAAAAACAAAAATGTAACAGAACAGCAAGATTGCCGACATTTTTTTTTCCACTCAGTCGAACTGTCGCAATTCTCTAAGTCTTTTGTATTTCTGAAGATGGTGGAATGAAATGAAACATGCATATAGTCATTACCAATCTTACTTAAAACAATTAATGATAACATCGTATAGGGGAATGAAATTCTACATCACAAAATAGTGGTACTCTTACTCTAACGTTATCTAGGTTATCATCCTGAAAGTTCCGGGTTCGAGTTCCATCATTCCCTCCACCTGCTATCATGGATGATTGGGCTATGACGTAATATATTTCATTTTCTAAAGGAAGGGCTGAAATCCCCCTTCTCCCCCCCCCTTTTTTTTTTTAAAGTTGACCATAAAGAACATGGGCATTTTAGTTTTAATTTTATTTTACATTACACCCCCCACACCTTTTTTTCTTCTGTTTGTCTCTTTATTTTGAGTCGTAAGATTTGAGTTTTAGTTTTCAAAGGCAAAAAAAAACAAACAACAAACTTTTTTGTTTTAACAGGGTGGCTAAAGATAACGATGTAAGCGAAATGTAATTGCAGTGTAAGCGGCGTGTTAGCAGTAACAAAAACGTATCGCTTTTGTTTTTATCGTAATGCACCAAAACACATTGTTACCTCCACTCATGCGGAACCAAGTCAGGTATATAAGGAATACAAATATAAAATGGAATCAGTCTCTCTCTATTGAAGATTTGAAGAAGTTGTATGTGAAGAAGTTATACATTTATATAGGCAATGATTGATTCTTTGTAGATACAATCTCTAAACGTAACACGCTCGTATTGATTTTTTAGTTCGAGAAATATTTTTTTTGTAAGACTTTTGAGCCAGTGTTATAGCGATACAGGGAGGGGACACTTGTAGCCTAATTCTTGCGTAGAATTAACGTGTCATCATGACATTATGAAAGCATGGTACCAGTGTTCCCAAATGACTTGTGCACCATCAGACATCGGGGGCGCGGTGGCTGAGCGGTAAAGTGCTTGGCTTCCGTACTGGAGGTCCCGGGTTCGAATCCTGGTGAAATCTGGGATTTTTATTTCGGGATTTTCGGGCGCCCTTAAGTCCACCCAGCTCTTATGGGTGCCTGACATTAGTTGGGGAAAAATTAAAGGCGGTTGGTCGTTGTGCTGGCCACATGACACCCTCGTTAACCGTAGGCCACAGAATCAGATGACTTTTACATAATCTGCCCTATAGACCACAAGGTCAGAAAGGGGAATTTTACTCTTTTTTATACCATCAGACATCACCTGATAACTGGAACAGAAATATCAATGTATACATTTTTCCGACAGTAACGATAGAGTAACAAATCAACTATTTGAAAAAAATCATGTTACAAGTTATAATTAATATGTTATGAAGATATATTTCTATATGTTGCACTTAAAACTTCACTGTCTGATGATTATGTCAGACAAAAGTTTGTTTTGTGGTTGGTCAGGTTACACATAGAAACTATAATGTCTGCGGTCCTTCCAAATTTCGTTCAGACTAGCAGACAAAAGTTTTAGTCTGTGTTTAGTGCTTTTGTGTTTGTGTATGTGTGTAGTTTACTTTATTATACTTTATCTAAAGTCATTTTAGACTTTAAATCCTATTAGTTTTCATTGTAAATGTAATCAATTTTTGTTTTGGTTTCAAATGTGTGCAAAGTGTTTGTGTATTAACACCATTAAAAATTTCTAATTACTTCGATCTAATCATTTATTTTTTTTGGTGGCATTTTTATAAACATGGATTACTTTTGATTCATATCCTATAATCTCTGTGCTGCTAAATAGCCCCTCACTATAGACATATATTTATATATCGGTGGAATTAATGTTGAGATTTTTTTGTCCCCTTCAAGTCGGTGATAGACTATTTCTTTTACATTTGTATACGAATCCAAAGAAGTAGGGCCCTAATTTGAAACACAATAAAACAAAACAGTACATATAAAATTAAAAGTAGACTTTACTACGTTACAAAATGTATTTCTATACACCTTGTTAGTTTAAAAGTTCTAGAATTTCAGCAATAGTATTTTTATGAAATATTGACTGACATAATTAATACATCCAGGATAAAATAGAGGAAAAAAAAAAGGGGGGGGGAGGGTAATATTGTTTCGCCTTTTAGAAGACTACATGTCCGTACTAAATAATAAAAATAATAACAGGCTTTTTTTTTTTTTTTAAATTCCGTACTATCGACCTATAAAAATTTTGGCGATTTTTAATGTTTTATCAAGATTTTTTACTTCTTGTAAACAAGTATTACATAGATATAGTAGTGGCGAATGGCGATATTTTACGGCACTGTTTTATTGGTAGATTTCTAGATGGTTCTAGTCTGCGAAAAGAATATGAGTACTAAAACTGAGTAGGCAAAGCTGATTTTTAATTATTTTTCTTTATTAACTTTAAAGGAATTAATGGACTGCTGACTTTATAACTCATTAGATCACATAACGACCTTTCGCACAGTTGGTCATGACCTTCAGAGTTTTTTTTTACTCGATCTGTATTTTATAAGATAAGAGACAATATCTTGACTGTTAAGTTATTTAGAAATGATCTCGGTTACTTTAGACATCACATTTCCATTTGTCTTTTGGGCCATTGGGGGCACCGCACATGATCAGACAACCGTCATTCTCCACATCTGTTTGTCTCTTGCCAGAATTAGAGTCTCTTGTAATCTAAGACCTGTACGTCGTTGACTTCACGTCCTTTCTTTTGTGTGTTTCGCTTTATTGGATGGCTGCCTGGTCGTGCGGTTTGCGCGCTGGACTGTCGTTCAGATTTAACGATGGTCCCGGGTTCAAACCCTGCCCGCTCGTCATGAGGGAGGTTTGGACTAGGACTAATTATCTTCAACTCTGAAGGAACATCCGAAACATGTAAAACATTTTACAAACAAACATTTCCACTGCAGAATTATAGATCTTTAGACTGCGGCTTTCAAAGGAAATAAATTCCCTACGCATGTTTAGTTCAATCTTACTGATTGTTTCTGATGATTGTATAAAAACACAATCAGGTCTTTTTTTTTTTCGATGATTGTAGAGACGTAAAATTATATCAAATTTTCTTGATAAATATTGAGACCAAAATAAGATGAAATTTCTTGATGATAGGCTGATGAAAAAGGGATAGAAGTAATAATATCACGTGACCAGTGCTGAATATAACAATCGTTTTCTAGCGCCCAAAACAACTTTTTGAAAAATTGTAATCTTTAGTACGAAATGTTTACTGAAGTCAACTGAAGCAGACGTGGGGTTGTCAACATATAAATATATAGGTTACCACTATGGACCTATATAAATACATAAATATATTGATTAACATGCATGACTAGATTGACACATGAAATGCATACGACGAAATTATCATCTTTTGTTTTTTTCATTAGATGACAAAAAAATATATATTGATATAGATATAGACTGAACCAACGTATAGATTTTGTTAACGTAAAGTTTTGGCTAATAGGTTTCAGGTTTCTCAGGTTTCTATCCCTTAGTCTGGTGGACCGTTTGGGCACCAAGCAAGACTCGTAGACCATCTTTCTCTATTTCTCTCTATCCTTTGCCCTGTTTAAAACCTCTTTCAATGGTAGGCCTGTCCATTCTTTGATGTTGTCTTCCCACCGCTTTCTCTGTCTGCCTCTTCTTCTTTTTCCTGGTACTGTTCCCTGGAGGAAGGTCTTTGCGAGTCCCGAAGATCTTGTTATATGGCCATACATTTTAAGCTTTCGTTTCTTCACAGTAGTTAGCAGGTCATCATGGGGTCCGATCGCTGCAGTAACCCTGTCTCTTATCTCATGATTTTTGATGCGGTCTTTAAATGTGATGCCTAGGATCCTTCTGTAGCATCATGGCTAATAGAGTGTTGTATAATACAGCAATTATAGAAGAAAAAAAAGCCATACCGTATAGGCGCAATAATTAAAAAACCATTTTCTGAAGTATTACAGATCTAAGCGTTCCTACAGTAACAGCTGGCCAATATGATAATTTTTCTGACATAATTGTTTTTACGTTTAGCTTCTTGGGGGCGTTCAGATGGAAATAAATATCCCTGAAAACTTCCAACTTGAGCAATTTGAAGCGATGACACCTCGGCCATAGATCAGGGAAAACCAACAACAACAACAACAAAAAAAATACATAAATAAATAAAGATCTAGATCTAGATTGAGTGCGGCAATTTATTTTCAAATTTGAAGATCGTAGTTTTTATGCGCATAAATATTTATCTTCCTCGCTAAATTAGAAGGCTGCTTCTCGCCCAGTTTTTTTTATTACTATGCCTAAAGTTACAACACCATATCACAAGAAAGATGATGCTTACTATAAGCTATCCCGACAAGATCAACGTCTAATCTTTCGACTCAGGACCGGACACTACAGAATGCGACAACACATGTACCGGAAGCTCAAAATTGGAACCAGTGACATCTGCCCATGTGGAGTGTCGCCAGAGAATGCCGACCACGTCCTCCAAGACTGCGCTCTTTACCAAGAGGCCTGTATAAGACACTGGCCCCCAAAACACCCCAATAGAAAGAAAAGTAGATGGAGAGCTCCCTGATTTGGAAACCACTGCGCAGTTCATCTCATATATTGGTCTAGTCATCTGAACCCTCCAACATAACAATGAGAACGAAGAAGAAGAACACTATTCTGAATATACCCTGGTGTAGATATGCGTGTCGCATCTCCAGTAGGCCTATACCGCTGGATAGTCATAAGTGCTGAGCCGAAGGCTCTTCGAGCACTAAGTTTGAAAAAAAACCTGTCTGACCTCACTGCCCGAAAATCAAACAGTAAAAAAAAACAAACCTGCGGACCAACAGGCCTGTTTGGGAGCGACCCGAGTCAATGCTTATAGAGCATTGCTGTTTCCAATACCACTCGGTGGCACCGGGGGCCTCCACCATTTACCTTCGTTGTACCAAGCTAACTGTGCAGAATCCGCCATTGATGAGACGGTCCCTTGAGGAACAGCGCATGGATTTGTTGACGGTTTGTGGGAGCTCTCTTACAACTCCGCGCAGTGCAATGGGCAGACTCTCGTCTTTCCCGTAGGCACCCCCACGGGAGTCCTATTTGTTACTTTTTCGCCTAGCTCACCTCCCCTAGTGAGCCGTTTCCACGCCGGCGCCACGTTGAGGCAAAGTAACTTGCGCGGCGGTAGGCCTATACCTGCACTTTTACTTGGTCGGGGGTTGACAAACCGTGTCCACCTTAATGGAAGTGGCACTAGGGATGATAGTCACCCAGAACACTTACATCATTAAAAAAACATCCACAGTTAGACTGAGATACTTAGCGCGCTTTTAGGTCAGTAGGTCACAAGAGCTAAGCTAGAATCATACACAAAAAGCATAACTGTAAAAGGCACTCTGACATTTGCCCAATTTTATAATCAGAGGGATAGATGAATGTCAGCAATTGTATATCATTGTTGTTGTTTTTTTTAACATGTTAAGACGTAAAATATGTCAACAGGTAGTAGGAAGGGCGGGGGTAACTATCCTCTTGCACTTTACAATTAGCTTCCATTTAATGATGCGGTCGTATGTCTTGCTCGCATTTTGAGCTTAATCCAGACTCGCCTATTCCGATTTGTGTTATGTCTACCTCTATTTCATTTTTTTAAACACTGATATTAAAATGTGTAATTATAAGTAACTATATATGGTCTGCTATGACATGTAACATTGGAATAGATTTAGCAATATTAAACACGGTATCTAGCAAGAGTAACTACCCCTCTCAGACCCTGCGAGCTATTGGGTAGATGATCTAAAGGTCATCTGTTTGTGCTTGCCACGGTTAAAGAGAGTGGCATGTGGCCATCACAACAATCAATCGCTTTTACTTTTACTTTACTTTTTACAGTTAGGTGGACTAAATATTTATACTCTTTATCGGGATTCGAACCCCCCCCGCCGTTTTTTTTCCCCCCAAAGTTCGGAAGCCAAGCGATTGACCGCTCAAATACCACACCATTATATGCAGCATATGACTCGCTATTAACTTGTTGTTATAATTAGCTTTGTACATTTCAATCTCTATGAGTGGCCAGTGGATATTATGCAGAAGTTAAACGTTAAAATAGTGACCATCGATAGAAGCCAATGTATAAACAATGATATGCGTACATTTTGTTTTGTATCCCATTGTATTTCAATTGAACATATTTTAAAATCAAATTACATAAACAAAGAAACAGAAACCACCAATTGGTTACATTGAAATGAATGGTTTTGTAAGCCTAAATCTGAGACTAATCTACATACATAAGTACTGTAGTATCTTATAGAATGACCACATCGCACAATGCTAGACACAAAATCCTCCTTCGCTGGTGATTATTTTATCACAAAAAAATATAAATAAATTTAATTGAATTATAAATTATTAGGTATATCTTGCTGTCCCAATGTTTTACTGTGATTTTTCAATGAAAACATGCTTTTGTTTTTGTTTGTTTGCATATTTAATTTTAAAATATTGTTATTATTTCAAGTAATGTTTAGTTGGTGATTATATCGCGATATTAAATCCTTTTTCCTTTTAAGTAATACATTTTAAAAGTTAGTGATCTTCTTTCTCTGGCTTCTTTTCTTCTTTCTCTGGCTTCTTTTCTTCTTTCTCTGACTTCTTTTCTTCTTTCTCTGGCTTCTTTTCTTCTTTCTCTGGCTTCTTTTCTTCTTTCTCTGGCTTCTTTTCTTCTTTCTCTGGCTTCTTTTCTTCTTTCTCTGACTTCTTTTCTTCTTTCTCTGACTTCTTTTCTTCTTTCTCTGACTTCTTTTCTTCTTTCTCTGGCTTCTTTTCTTCTTTCTCTGGCTTCTTTTCTTCTTCCTCTGGCTTCTTTTCTTCCTTCTCTGGCTTCTTTTCTTCTTTCTCTGACTTCTTTTCTTCTTTCTCTGACTTTTTTTCTTCTTTCTATGGCTTCTTTTCTTCTTTCTCTGACTTCTTCTTTTTTTTCAATATGCGTCAATACAAGTTTATAAACTAGAGGCATTTTATTCGAATACCAAAACTCATTAATGACCTCTAATGTACATATCGTTTCATTGAATATTGTTCTTCTTTGATATAATCATTATTGCAAAATAGTAATAATAAGGTATCAAAGTATATGTTGACAGGCCGGACTTGTGACACTGCAACCTATGCGGTCATAGTGGGCCCCGCAGTTTCATAGGCCCCGCGCTAATTCTAGGTGTAAATTATTTATTTAAATCATTATAACATTTATAATAACAGGTTTTTCGCGGCCTTCTGATTTTGCAGGGCCTCCTGGAAATCTCTTGTAATTACAAAATATATTTTTATTAAAGTCCTGGAAATCTCCTGAAATTATTAAAATCTCCTGACAACTCATAAACATCTCCTGAAAAATAGACAAGACAAAATTGTCCTTTTGGGGCACTAGACTAACGCGCGATATAAAAAAAAAAACGGCATTGTTATTTTCATTTAATAAAACAATTATGTAAAAGAGGAATGAATTTTTTTAATACAAAATCTTAATTTTGACATTATGCTTATCCCTACCCAGGCTGGGCCCCACGCAATTCGTTTCACATAGGGCCCCGCATTTGTTAGGGCAGGTCCTGTATGTTGACATCGAAAGCATTATGTAACGTCAAGATGATATAACGTCAACGTCTGATATAGATCTAGACCCTGCTTCAATCTGATATAGATGAAGACTCTATGTCAATCTGAAAGACCATAACTCTAGACCCTGTGTCAATCATAGAGACCATAGATCTACACCCTGTGTCAACCTGAAATATATAGATCTAGACACTGTGCCCATCTGATATATATAGTTCTAGACCCTGTGTCAATCTGAGATTTATAGATCTAGCTAGACCCTGCATCGATCTGATATATATATTATATATATATAATGCTTGTCTTCGAGTCCAAAAATTAGTGAGGAATGCAGTATTTCCCGTGGCTGCGCAGCCCCAGCTGTGACCTACATATTTTGCCACATCCAGAACAAGCATAACCATTGTCCGCAGGTGGTTTTTGAAGCGTTTCCGTGGGGCGCCTCTGTTACGTCGACGACCTTTTAGCTCACCAAAAAAGACTGCCTTTGGCATACGTTGGTTTCCCATACGAGATACGTGCCCTGCCCAGCGTCCCTCTTTACTGTCCATACCGGCGTTTGCAAGGACATCGCATTTTGTAGTGCGGTCTTGCCACCGTATGTCCATGATGGAGCGCAAGCATATATATTATATATATATATATATATATAAAGATAGAGAGAGAGAGAATAGCCTTTCTGTTGATATAATAAACTACAAATCTGGAGACTATAGGGATCGTAGATCTAGAATAAGTTTTTCTTCGATCTTAGAGACCATAGATCTATAACCAATAGATTTAGAGAGCATAGATTTAGAATCAATAGTTTTAGAGACCATAGACCTAGAACCAACAGATTTAGATCGCATATATTTAGAACCAATAGATGTAGAGACCATAGATTTAATATAATTTTATCGTCGATCTAAACGAAAATAGATATGGATCCCTTAGATCTAGGACATTCTAGGATAATCCTTGTTTCTGAGAGACCATAGATCCAGAGACAATAATTTAAAAACCAACAACAGATCGATAGACAATAGATATAGAAGCCTTAGATCTAACAGCAATACATCTATAAGACCATAAATCAAGAGACCATAGATATAAAGTAACCCAGGTATAGATATGAGAGACCATAGATCTAGAGACAAAAGTTGGGACCTTAGATCCAGAAACCCTAAATCTAGAAACCATAGACCCATGATTGTTCCTAATATTAAAATTAACTTGACGCTACATGCAGATGTAATTCTGTCAGTATTTTTTTTTTCCCCACTCTCTACCTCCCGCAGTGACTTCTCCTTGATGTGTTCATATACCATGCAACACGGTTGCATTATACTGCGGTCGACTTCGACTTGTGAAAGGGGGGGGGGGGGGGAGGAAGGGGGGGGGGGGCCCGGTCTGTTCAGTATTGTGTGGCCACAAAAACATACACACAACTATACACTGACAGACATAGGGTTTGATACAGTCAGTAGCTTGCGGCACCCTACTCCCTCCCCCCCTTTTCCCCGTTCCCTCCTCCCCCCCCCCTTTACTTGTAAGTTGTATGTATAGTTCAGGAGTTTCGAGAGGGTTTGACCAGCTTATAAGTGTCTGGTTCAACCAGGCGCATGCTAGATCTAGTAAAGAAAAGAGAGAGAGAGAGAGAGAGAGAGAGAGAGAGAGAGAGAGAGAGAGAGAGATGGAAAAAAATAAGGTCATTTAATAATAGATCTAGCAGGTTACTCCGCCCTAGACCTGGGAGACTGGGAGAAGGCGAACTCTTCTGTACTAAGAGCATGGAGACCTCACCCCCCCCCTTTTCTGCTCTCCCTATTCGTCTCGCTTGTCTACCTTGAATGTTGCTTACTGGGATACATTTGGTTCAACCGAAGGGCTAGAATAGTCACTGGCTTTTAGTCCCATGGCAAATGGTTCCGCCATTACCACACTCGGTTTATCCTCGAAAAGGATGTGCCTGTTTGTCAAATGTTTTACATGTTTCGGATGTTCCTTCAGAACTAAAGATAGTTTAATTTCCTAGTCGAAACCTCCCGCAGGACGACGGGGGGATGGGAGCGGGCAGGATTTGAACCCGGGACCATCGATAAATCGAAACGACAGTCCAGCGCGCAAACCGCACAACCAGGCAGCCATCACTTGGGCAGATTCGCCAAATAAAAAAAAAAAAAAACCAAAACAACTAATTTGCACAGAATGGGACATTGTACCAGGAATTCTTCATGTTCATTAAGTCCTAAACTCGATCCCATGCTCATGTGTGTGGATGATTGTCGGGGGAGGGGGGAGGCGCCAAAAGGGCCAGCCTTAGGTAATTGGAGGCCTTAGGGCGAAGGGAATTTCGTGACCCCAAATGAAATGGAATAAATAAAAAATAAAATCACGCAGTTAATTAAAAATATACCTGTATCTGTATTGAAATCAATCAATATGATTTCGACAATTTCTTTATTGCTAATTGAAGTTGACCATGATCTAGATCTTTCCAATCGAAGCCGATATTCCGACTCTCCTCTGCATCGCTTCAACCTGCATCTTCCGTCGCCGTGTTCATGACTTTTTTTCCTGCAAATTAACCAATTCGTTGACCACTTCTTCTAAAGCTCGACATTTCCACCATAACGTTTTCTTACATTGGTAGCCTAATAAATAATCTAAACTTTTGTAAATAAAGCTTGGAGTCATGGTAAAATTTTAGAGCCAATTTAGCAGACATAGAGCAATAGAGCTTTGCTACATTCGAGAGTTGATCCAATTTGTAATCTGTTTCTCTAATTATTTGTTTTTAGACCTGTGCGACGCCTCCTCCAACGGAGGCCCTAAGCGACTGACTAGTATGACTATGCCTATGCCTGGCGCAAAAGTCCCAGAAATATACTTTTTTTTTTGTTTTTCATTGTTTAATGAAACTATACTCCGCGTTGCTGTCAGAGGTCGGTACTGCTGCAGACCTGCCACATCACCAGAAAATTCCTCAGTGGAAACTGATAAAGGGAATACGATGAATTGTGTCTCCCTTTAACGAAACTCGACCCTGGCTGCGCCAGAGAATGAACTCTCGTTCTTTTCTAACATTATAATAATATACACTTTCTCAATAAATCTTAGCATTTGCAGAGCTATGTTATTGCTTACTTATTGTATCAGATCACTTGGCTAAACAAACTATTCAATCTATATTTCACTGGCTCATACTAACTATTTCTCACTGGCCTAATAAAAATATTTCTCACTGATCTATACAAACTATATATTTATCACTGGCCTATACAAACTATTTATCACTGGCCTATACAAACTATTTATCACTGGCCTATACAAGCTATTTCCAAACTGTTTTGACACAACTCATTACACTCGTTTCCCATTCTAATGTAGTCGACGAAACCTTCGACAATGTCGTCTTGCTAAACATCTGCAGTGTCTGTCCTCGCTTCAAAATCTTTCTGATGCTAATGCGATCATTCTGATACTTTGATGTCGATAAAACCTTAACTCCAATACCCTCATGTTAATACCTAATCGCTAATACTTTTGATGTCAGCGCTTAATTTTAATTACCAAATCGAACGGTTCTCAGCCCTTTGAGACTCGGTGGTCACTGACAAATTGCTTTGTCGATTTCGGAAGGAGCAAGGTAAAATTAAGTCTGTTGTGTGATTGGCAAATTATTTTTTGTCCCCGTGCGTATTATTGTTTAGATTGTTTCTGATGGCTGCTTATCAGCGGGATTTAACATGCTGCGTGTGGGAGGCGAGCAGTAATACGTGAATACAGGACGTGCGTGAGTAACAGGTAAACCAAAGAAAGACCCGAACACAAAAAAAATTAAGAATGCGTGACGCTAGAAACTATTAGGCAAACGAGTGGTATGGATGAGAGGTCTTGGTTTGAATTTTCCGCACAGCCTCTTAGATCGGGGGGCAGATATGCAAACTCACAAACTGAATGTTCAATGCATCTTGTACTCGCTTCACCCCTCGTGGATTTGTTTTATCCACCTTTCCATCGTCCTACCCCCCCCATTTATATATATATATATATATTATATAATATATATTAACCTGATAATCGCCAGTAGTAATAATAATAATTATTTAATTAATTATTCGAATCCGAAGATTGACGAGGAATGCAGTATTTTCCTTTATATATATATATAACACACACATATATATATGTGTGTGTGTGTGTGTGTGTGTTTTATTAGCGGCCCCCGAAAGTGGAAAAGACGATGTCAGTTTTGTGTGAAATGTCTGTCCGTCTTTCCTTTCGTCCGTCCCGTTTAGATCTCGTAAACTAGAACAAATAGGGAAAAACCCGGAAAATCCTACATCATAATATTTTAGTCCATTTAAAGTCCTGATGCAACGGCTACTTTTTTCTTTTCTAAATGCGAAAAATCATATTCTTAAAATAACTTATGCAATCATTTTTTCATAAAATACATCATTTTTACAGTTATGGTGGTACTATACCCGTAGGTACGATGGCTCTTTTGTAGAGTAGATGACAATTAGCGATATGCAAATGGTTTTAGACTTAAATTTGAATTTTAACTGTTTAAATTTTGTTTTAATTTGTATTGCTACGTTATGTAATTTCCGTTTCTAACTACTACATTTACCCAAAAATAATGTTTACTTTTTTAATAGAAAAAAAATCCATTTAGTATAAATATAAGTTGGACATCATTTAAAACAACAATCGATAATTAAAGTAGGTACTCATAATTTCGCACTGGTGTATTCCCACCAATACAGCTTTACAAGACTTAACTAAAGGAATTAGTTTTTTTTTTTTTTTTTTTTTGAGTATTTGAATAAGACTTTGGCGCTTCACAAAACAATTATATATTCATTATAAGACATCAGTTTGGACAGGTTATCCTCCAACCAAACATTCACTTACACCTATTCTTTGGTCTGCTGGACCGCTGGGACACCACAGAAGATCTGTCAACCTTCTTTCTTCATTCTTCTCTGTCATTATTCTTTGATAGCATTTAATTATGATGTTCTTTCTGAAAATTTTGATACCTGCCTTTTTACCAGCCTGGGTGGACCACTTTGGAGGGTCGATTTTGTATCCTTGTTATTACATGTTACATTAAGACCACATTTTATACAAACTTTTTCTCTCAATATAGGTGGAAATTATTTTTTTCTAATATGGACATTACAGATTGATTGTATATGCACAATTCTACAACACTTCTAATTTCTTAGGATATGTACATATTGCTACACAAATGAAGAAACTGAACTGAATTACAATTTTTAATTAGGTCTTAAAATTAAATTTGTTCTTACTTGAAAAAAAAAATGAAACAAAGAAACTAAAAAATTTCCTTTTTTTTTTTGTTTGATCCCCCCCCCCAATCAGTACCCCCACCCCACTAAACATTTGTGACAGCATTTGAACTGAAATTTAAGCAAAGAAACTGCCCAGTGAAGCGGACAAACACTTAACAAAAGATCGTAACTTGCTATCATGTGTAATCTGATTAACATAATTATGTACGTACGTTTAACAAAACACAAAGAATTTTTGTATTCGGAAAGAAAAAAAAAATCTAAAAATTAATTAACCATTTTTAAACAGGGGTCCACTATTTTACGTACTTAACTGGTTGCCCCTTTGTGGGGCGTCAGAACTGGATGATGCCTAGATATAAAAAAAAAAAAAGGAAATGACACTTCTTTTTCATATACAGTTATACACAGTCTGAGAAACACATTTCTGTTTTCGTGCACACACAAAAACTCCCACACTTTTCCCTATACACACACACACACACACAGAGAGAGAGAGAGAGACAGACAGACAGACAGACAGACAGACAGACATAGTTACACGCAAACGCTAACCCTAACCCATTTATTTCAGAAAGTGACAAGGTCCAGCTAAGACAAGTAGGTGTAAGGGCTCAAGGGTAGCCAACTGTTGTAGCACAATTTGTGAGATCAGGTCATTTACACCCCTCCCCCACCTTTTTTTTTTTAAATACAAAATTCTTATCACTTCATTATTCAAATCTCAAGTCTTCAAACTCACGTAAAAACACTTGTCTGGGAATACAAGCGATTCCCATCGCATTGTTTAAAGCGCGTGTTGTTAGCCAACATGTCACAAAAAAAAAAAAACCACAACAAAACAAAACAAAAAAAAAACCCAGCTATAATGCTAATAGATTTCACGGTTGAACTTTTCGAATATTATAAGAATAAGAATTAAGATCTAATCAGGGCCGGGTTAAAGGGGGCGCCGTTAGCACGTTCAATTGCCAATGGCGGCATCTGCTTCTGGGCGGCATCAAAGATACATATTTAAAAAAGTTGCATTTTTTTTTCATCATTGTGAACATTGTGTAATGCAGCGGGAGAGAAGCGTTTATCTTACATAGGGCGCCAGAATCTCCGGG
The DNA here is from genome assembly GCA_021533235.1 of Biomphalaria straminea. Taxonomy (NCBI): domain Eukaryota; kingdom Metazoa; phylum Mollusca; class Gastropoda; family Planorbidae; genus Biomphalaria; species Biomphalaria straminea. The sequence continues at coordinate 36,623 of JADKLZ010072661.1, read as the reverse complement.
GCGCTGGTGATTCGTATTAAAATGTAAATTTACTCCTTTTTTTTAATCAATACAAATTCGCTCTAACTGCTTTCTGTCTGGGGGGCGAGTAGAAAGGATATATTTGCGTTCGTACCTTCAGGAGCCTTGATTTGTTACTGTTTCGACAGTAAGGCCACCCCAAGGAGCCACCACGATTTGCTAGGGCGTCTACAGTCCACAGCGAAATGGGTTTTAATTAACAGTGCCCCAAAACGTATCGCTAAATTCAAACACTCTTAGTTGTACCACACTCGGAGGAACTTTTTGGGATCATTTTTTGTCATCTCAAGCCTTGCTATGAGTTGATGCATTGGAACATTGGTAAAGGTGTTCACCTGGTAAAAATTGACTTCTGCCAATGATTTTCTAGTGTATCAAAACAGAGAGGGGTGGACCGAATGTATAGAGCCAATGAAAGTTAACTAGTTTAAGAGGATGTTTTGCTTTGAGAAAGTCAACTTGATCGCAGTCGATACCGTTTAGACAAGAAGAAGCTTCAACAAAATGTATCTCAACAAGCCTGAGCCAACGACTCCGTGGACAGATCACCGACAGCTGTACCATCTGCAACATAGTTCGACCTGTTTATCTTATCGTAATGCAAGTCGTTTAGATTAGGACAGATGAATAACTCTACAAATGTGACAAGTTCTTGAGCTAGATAGCTAGATAGATAGATAGATAGATAGACAGACAGACAGACAGACAGACAGACAGACAGACAGACAGTGCCTCAAAACGTATCGCTAAATTCAAACACTCTTAGTTGTACCACACTCGGAGGAACATTTTTGGGATCATTTTTTGTCACCTCTAGCCTTGCTATGAGTTGATGCTGTGACAATGCGCTCGCACAGCTAAAGTCATCCACTCTCTCCTGTTAGAAGACATTCGCTTGTTAATCCATGGACAGACTTGTCCTTCACTTGAACTTGTCAAATCATTTTAGTTTGGTAGCGTCATGATCTTGTCTAATACTAATCGTTGTTTCCGAATAACGCTACGCACTACTTTCATAGGAAGCAAGTATGCGACTTCATCTTTTAGCCGTTATCGATTCATCAACATGATAATCTTACTGTTAGAACTAAACCTGGGGTTCCCGAACTGAAAGAATTGGATCCCTTAAGTGACCTTCACATTGCACGGGAAGACGATTCCAAACATTTTTTTGCGGGTTTTTTGTTTTTCGTTTGTTTTTTAAGGAGCTTGCTCTAATTTTTTTCTATCTTTCGCCTGCTCCGTAACCTTCACCTTAATTAGTTAATTTTGTCTTGTTTAGATCATTTCATTAGATTTTTGTTTTGTCTCCACATTTCATCCTTCATCAAACTCGATTTGTCTTCGACTTGTATCTTTTGTTTTTTAGTACTGGTCTTTATTAAGAGGCGCGGAGTGGTAATGCGCCTGGCTTCCGAGCCTGGTGTCCCGGGTTCGAATCCTGGCGTTGACTGAGAATTTTTCTTTAGGGTGTCTCTGAATTCACTCAGCTCTAACGGGTACCTGTCATTAGTTGTAAAGGTAATTGCTGTTGTAAAAATAAAGGCGGTTGGTCGTATGTGCTGGCCACATGACACCCTCGTGAACCGTTGGTCACAGAAACAGATGACCTTTACATCATCTGCGCCGTAGATCACAAGATCTGGAAGTTAAAAGAATATCAGTATTTATAAACTTGACTCTTAGAGCGATATGTGACGTGTCGTTCACACCTGAAACATAGACTCTATTGCCAATGTCGATGCAAATTTATGTGAACAATCGGGATCGAAACACCGGGCTTAGCCAGTTGGTGGAAGCAAGTTAGCTTTAAAAAAAAAAGTACATTTCAATAAATACTATAGACGTGTTCAGTACACAATGTATAGTACTATACTTGATAATACCCACAATAAGCGCGATAGTCATGGAAAGAGATTTTATACAGTCGAAATACGAAGGAGGAGGATTTTTAATATCATGTTCCCACAAATTTTTGAAAATTTATTTAACAAAAAAAAATGTATCTTAGTGTTCAATGCCCTACATTACAAGCTAACATATCTGGCGTATTCTTAGTACATACCGTGAGATTGTTTTAAGATTGTTGTCACTAATTCTATCTCAGCGTAAATAAAATCATAGACAGTTATTTGATTCTTCTGACATGCTTACAAAATAGTTATATCTATCTCTTATTTATTTATATTTTTTACGAAAAATATAAGGCGTATTGATTTAAGAAAAAAAGATTTATTTCTTATATTTTTTACTTGGAGTTTCATATTAGGAACTTCCCTCTCTGTATAAATATATATATATATATTAGTTTCTGTAAATCTATATATTTTAGATTACATGTTTAACTTTGTCAATTATGTGATTAAGGGGATTTAATGCTAAGAAGAGAAATTGATATAGTAGTACAGAGTTATTATCAAGAAATTCATACACTTTGACAGTCTTTGAAGCATTCTCTCTCTCTCTCTCTCCCTCTCTGTTGATCAGGTGACGTCAAAACTACTCTCTAGGAGTCTCTAGCGTACGTCATATCTAATAGGACAAAGGATTAGAGATTATTACACAATTGATTCTACAATCACGTCATTGCGTTCCACATTTTCGGCTTGGCTGTTATCGCTATAGGTCAGAGCATTGTTCATCTTTAATTAAGGCTTAATTTTAAACGCGTTTTTTTTTTTTAAAGTATTAGAAATTTGTTTTGTTTATTACTGACCTAATTCAGTCTGTTATAGTTTTTAATTTATTTTAGGTGAAATACAAAGGAATTGAACGTTGAACAATGACACGGTGACATTTGACATCGATATGACAAATGGCCCCAGGGAGACACGACGTGACGAAATCAGTAGTACATTGGTTACAGATTATAATACCGACTTAAAAACACAACTACAATAAAAATAAATATCAGGCTGGCTTACGGCATTGACATTAAGATTCAATAAGATATATTTATATGTATTTCATGACTATTCCATTCACCTTGTGGTAGAAATGGGATCGTACCTTTTGCGATCTAGTTACGAGCCTTACAGCTACGTTACGTATCATGCTTTTAAATACTGAAGGTCGCAATTTTTCGGCTATATTATTGTAAAACTCAAGAGTCAATATCATGGCCGGTCCTAGAAATTGCGGGGCCCTATGCGAAACGGTGTGTGCGGGGCCCAGTCTGGGTAGGGATAAACATAATGACAAAAATTAAGATTTTGTATTAAATAATACATTCGTGTTTACAATTAATTTTAATTAAATTAGGTTGACAATGCCGGTTTTTTTTTTAATCGCGCGCGTAGGATTGGCACCACAAAATGTCACTTTTGTCTATTTTTCAGGAGATTTTTAATTTCAGGAGATTTGCAGGACTTTTTTGGTATAGTTTTCAATTACGGGGGTTTCGAGGAGCTCCTGAAAATTCAGGAAGCCGCGGAAAACCTGCTAGCATATAAAAGTTGTAATGTTTTAATTTAATCAATTACACCTAGCATTAGCTCGGGGCCTATGAAAATGCGGGGCCCACTGTGATCGCTTAAATTGCAGTGGCCTTAGTCTGGCCCTGGTCAATATTTTTTTTGAGGGGTGGGGACGTTGGTCCTAATTATAATATATCTATAAATATATTATATACAACTTGAATAGAAGTTTACTTTCATAAATTATAGATTTTATACAAGGATCTGTTTATATTACATGTGTATCTCGTTTAGAAATACGATAGGTTTAGATATGTGCGTATAACATTTAGCCTTGTTATATGGGTATATTAAATGAAGCAAAGGAATCAGTACATACGTATATATACAATTTTATAATAATATTATATATAAATTACTTAATTGACAGCAAAAACGCACACACACACACACACACACAAACACACACGCAAACATGCGCCCCCACACATCCACACTTATGTATGTGAATGCGACTGACTTGTTCGTTTAGGACGTTCCATCGGATTAACATCATACAGTGCGCGGGCAGCGTTCAAACCCTGGACTATCGGAACACAGCTCGGATCGCAAACACATGACCACCAAGCCGTCAATATTGCTTTTAAATTTGTTTGACCCCACTTCTTTTATTATTTTTTTTTATGTGTGCGACACAATTATTACTCATTATTTGTAAGCTTTAAAATCACGGCTCTTTATTATTATATGTTATTATTATATTATTATTATTAGTTGTAGCAGTAGTATTTGGTGGTTATTCTATAGCTAGAACTTGATTGCGAGAAACCAAAAGGTGTAGAATGGTATTTCAAACATTGTGATTAATGGGCTTTATAAGTTGTGGCCAATTTTTATGACCGACGGTTAACAGGATGAAACAATTAAAAAGAAAAACAACTTTTGAAAAAATATTTGAATCGTACGATGTAGCTTACAAATGTTGAAATATATATTTAGCAATGTTAAATCATTACAAATGTATTTTAACTCTTTCTCTCCGTAATTATTTAACACATTCCGGTAGAATAAACGTTAGTATCGTCAATTAGGAGAGAAAGAGTTAATTATATGTTTGGATTTATATTGGGAAGACATTGCATACATTCAGATAATTCATTTTCTCTTCTGATAAGCAAAAAAAAAAAAATATATCGGTTTTAATAATGATTGTGTAATGTACTTCTATATTTAATGTTGTCCTTGGTCAAAATGACCATAGCAATAGTTTTTTACAATTTTTTTTGTCCATCTTTGTGACATTTTTTTTTTTGTTGTCTTTCTAGAATATTTCCAGTGAATAACTTGACCACTATGTGGACTGTCAACATCCTATCCTGTCGGAGTAAGCGCAGTCTCTAGAAGATACTTTTACTGCCCGAGGTAAGTCAGTGGATATTCTAGTCATCAGAACTGTTTGGTAGATGATTTTAATAGTCGCGGAGGTGCGCGCGCGCGTGCGTTTAGTTAGTCTCATTCGTGAGATAGTGTTTGTGATAGTGTTTGTGATAGTGTTTGTGATAGTGTTTGCTTGTTTGTTATTGAGTTAGCGTTGTGTCGTGATGTTTCTTTCTTTTTTTTTAGAAGTCTTCTAATTCTTCATTCGTGACGTCATTTTTCTTTCTTCTGAAATATTTTTTGTGTGTGTTTAATCTTTGTTTCGTAAAGATTCATTGTATCAACTGTAGGCAGTTTCTTCAGTTCTATGTAGATAATGTTGTAAGCAAGTTTGAGTATGTCTGTGTGTGTGTGTGTGTGTATCAGGCTGTTGTTGTCTGCAGTTGAAGTGAACGACTTTTGTGAATTTCTAACGGCTATTATATTGATGATTTCTCATTTCTATTAACAATACTGAATATTGGAATTCATATAAAAGTATAGAAGAGAATGTTGATGCAATATAGTTGGCAATAGAGACATAGTTTTTGAATTAAAAAAAAACAGGTTCGTCTAACTATTTTTTATCTTTATTATCTTTTATTACTTTTTTCTGTTTTTGTTGTATATTGCACTAAACGTTTGAACTTTCAACTCTGTCACGTGAACAAATAAGCATTTTTTTTTGAATGGCTTTAAAATTTAGAAAGAAAATGTCAGGTACTTTCTGTAGCAATGGAAACATGAATCTCCAAAAAAGACACAAGAAAGACACTATAAAGACACTTTGTGTTTAAAAGAGACACTTGTTTAATATTATGCTTAAGCATTACAACATTTACTACTACAACATCATGTACTCAGTGGATAACTAGGGTGGGGGGAAGGAGGAGGGGGGAGAATTTTGAAATCCCCTCCCGGACCCCCAATTGAGAGGGCCCCCAGATAAGTGTTTTTTAACATTAAATATTACGCAAAATGCACGGGCCCTTAAATAGGTCATGCCCCCCCCCCCGAAAAAAAAAGTTTCAATAATATTTTAAAATGTGTGTGTGTGTGTTTGTGTGTTCTCTTAGAAAGCGATCAAAACAAATATATAAATACAGTTCAAACGTTTAAAGCCGTTGTTCTGAACCTGAGCCTCAACCAACAAAAATATAATAACTTTTTTTTGTCTACTATTAACAGTATAATTACTTCCTAAGAAACGAATGCGAACAAATAAAAAAATAATAATTATCTTTATGATAACTCCACGCGCAGCGCATAAATAAAAATCAAACAATAGCCGAGCTTAGTACACTGTGCCTCTAATACTCAAGCAGACGCGGCGCAGACCTGATTTCATTCAAATACAGGTATTGTCTGTTGTTTTTTTGTTGCTTTTTTGTTGTTGTTTAATGCATTTTTTTTTATTGAACTCATTGGCTTGGATTAACAAAGGTAAACGTTGACGCTTGCGAAGTTTATAACTGGGTTTATTATCTGTTGTTATTGTTACTTATAGTGTTGTTGCGTTTAGCCAGTTGTCTGAACTGGATGGGGGAAGCCTTTATCCCCCCCTCTCCCCTTGTTAATATGAGGTCGCAGGGTTATGGCTCTAGAAAACGTGCCCGTTGTAGGCGTATTTCTCAAGCCGAACTTCATTGAAGACTGGGCAAGCAGCTTTTTAAAACAAGACTGAACGTAACGTTTATTGACGTTATTGAAGAAAACGTGTTTTGACTTCAATGTCTTGAGAAACACAAAACGACAATAATCTAACAATATCTTGAGAACATTAAAACTTACTCTTAATATACACGTCTTTCTGTCACTCGCTTTCCACTTTCACTACCTTTTTTATAACCTAAACTGCCACGTACTTAATTGTAGTTCAATCGCATTTATTTATTGTCAACTCCGTAATTTGTAAAAAATTAAAACGTTCATCCTGTATTAATGTTATTTTTTATTGTACTAAACGTTACCTTTCATTCTTAGGTATATAATTCTTAATGTTCACCAGGTAAAAAAAAAAAGTATTCCTATGATGTAAACAGTTCGACAATGATTCCAAAAGCCGAATAGCTGAGGTATCCTAAAAAAAAAAAGAAGGAAAAAAAAGTTGAATCATAATCTATTTCCATGCTTCATGCAGTCCATAGTGTGAACTACAGTATCACTGTGCGTTGATAATCTTGGATTGTCATACTTTTGAAAGTGTGTTCTTTATTTATGCTTTTGAATTGATAAAACAAGTACGTTTAACGGAGATCGTGGTTATAAATTAAAGTCCTCCACACTGACCTGTGACGTCGCAGCCTGTGGGCGGCTTAGACCAATAATTCGTGCCTTCAATAGCAACGGGTCTCAATTCGTGCCTTCTATAGCAACGGGTCTCAATTCGTGCCTTCTATAGCAACGGGTCTCAATTCGTGCCTTCTATAGCAACGGGTCTCAATTTGACGTTTTTGTCTCTAGTTATCTAAATATCTACTTCCGTCTCTTATTACCTCCCTTAGAGAATATTTTGGATTTCTATTCTAGTTAACTTTATCAAAAAAGGGAAATACATAATTATATGTCGCCCAGCCCTGAACATGCCATGCACATCAACATCCCAACCCTTCCTATCCCCCCCCCCCCCAAACACACATCTACTTTTTTTTTGTCATCAAAACGTAATCCATTATGAATAGATCTCCTATTTACCTTGACGAGTTCTAGACTATATTCTATTGCGCTATCTATTATGTATCTACCTATTGCAGTTTCACCTGACCGGTAAGACAGCAGTCCGTTAATAGAATCAGGTATCGATGGTCGAGGTATGCTGTCAATGGAATTATTAATGCCAAGTTTCTTAGACGGACGAATCATTTCGTAAACAATTTTTTTTTTTTTAATTCCTCCTTGTATAATTTTTTTTTTCAAAATGCAAAACATATTTCAATAGTAAAACTAGAAAGAAAAACTTCGGAATTATTTGTTGAATAGGTTCAGATTTATTATTATCTTTGTCGTGCGTTACTTTGATAGAATCCAATAAATACATTATGATCTATGCAGCGATGTCTCCAAGAAATCAAAGTCGGTAATTATTATTATTTTTTTTATTGTAGTAAAAGTAGGGGAGATTAATCCTACATGTATATTTTGTATTCGTTGTCCGTTGATTGGTTCTTTCAATTTATTTTCTTGAGATAAAAAAACTTTAAATAAAAAAAATTGGAAAAAGAAAAAAAAAATAGAAATAAAACAGAAAAGCCCAACAATAATGAAGCAAAATAAAAAGTTTATGAAAAAAATTTTAACTAAAAGTACACACCACATATATAATAGAAAACGACATGAAAGTCTAGTACTAATAATATCATGGCGTAATACCACCAAAAGTGTAATTGGACCTGCTCGGGCTTGTTCTTTCTCCTCTGTCGTTTTATTTCTCTGTATTACCATAAAGTATATGAAAGGTAGACAAAGTCATTCGGCCGTGACAATTTTAAGTAGACAAAGTCACTCGGCCGTGACAATTTTAAGTAGTTCCTTTTTTTTTTTTAAACAAACTGTGCAACAGTAAGATTTGGTGACCTGTGACTTAAATGTGAATGTTGTCTAACCACATGCCACATGCAGCTAGGCAGACGATGATGTTAAGTGCTACGCTGGCTGTGTCGAGGTTTCGTCTGGGAAGTCTTTGCATAGAGAGAGACTCTTTCTCTTTCCTACTAGATCTACTTTAACTCTTCTGAAATATAGGCAATGCATGCGTGTGTAGACTAGATTGTGTATGCATGTGTGTAGTAGTGTGTATATCAGTGGCGTAGCATCCATGGCGCAAAGGGGTTCAATGAACCCGGGCCCACGACCATTAGGGGCCCACAGCCGGTGGCCTAGTAACAATAGCGCAAAGGGGTTCATGAGTTCATGACTGTTGACTAGTTGGGGCCCAGGCGAGAACTTACGAATGACACTACTTCACGAATTAAAATTACGAAACAATATTAATTATTCAATTTTCTCAAAGCGTAATATGTTTCTTTTTTTTCTGTATAAATAATGTGTCAAATCAAATTTGGCCCATAAAAGAAACATAAAAAGTCCAAAAAGAGGCAAAGAAAAGAGGCCCAAAGGCCCAAGGATTCCTGTGATGATAAAGCCAGATTGGAATGGCGAAAATTCTGAGGTTTCCTCTAAAAAAAAAAAAAAAAAAAAAATTATATCCTTAAAATGTAAAGATGTAACCCTGTATAATTTCCTGTCTCTGATGGGATTAATAGCTATGAAGTATGTCTTTGCTATTATTACTTACGAATAAAAAATTACATATGTAAAAAAAAAAAAAAAAGCTCACAAAAGAGGCAGGAATGCCCAATGGAATGGGGGCGTCTTAAATCCAATAGGAAGTGCAAAGTATATGATAGACTCAAATATTTTTGTCCACAATGTGGCCTCAAGGAATGATGCTCTCACGACAATGAGATTAAGATGTTTTGATGGACCAAAGCAGCTTGTGTTTTTTCAAAGAAAAAAACGCATGGTAGCAGCACCAATTAGAGGAAAATTAGAATTGTAAGAGCAGAAATGTTGAAAAATGAAAAGGAAAATCTACATAAAGCAGAAAGTATTGAAATGTCTTTTGGTTAACATACCCATACAGTCAGATTCCTTAGTTGTTCTGTCACACTATACATTCGACTTACTTGGGGTAGGGGGCCCACCAACATATTCTTGAACCCGGGCCCAAGGATACCTTGCTACGCCACTGGTGTATATACATGTGTGTGAAGAGTGTATATGCATGTGTGTGTGTAGTCTAGAGTGTGTATGCATGTATGGATAGAATGTACGCGTCATGTGTTTCCTTTTTTTTTTTTTTTGGTGCCTTATATTTTAGCTGGAGTGTGGTGACTGAGTGGCAAAACGCTTGGCTTCCGATACGATGGGTACCAGGTTCGAATCTGGAATTTTGAATTTCGAAATTTTTAGGGATGCAACCCAACCCTTGCAACCCAACTCCGATGGGTTTTTCGATTATAATTGAGGAAGTAAAGCCAGTCGGTCGTTGTGCTGACCACACGATGAGACGGATGACCTATACATCATCTGCCCTATAGGTCACAGTGTCTGAAAGGGTACTTTTATATTTTAGAAGAAATATATCTTTAGGGAACTTTGATTTATCTGTATGACTGGCTGTGGCTCGTGTTGAGGCAAAGCCTTTTGTGATCCACTGGACCGTGGAAAGGCTTAAATTACGATGCTCGGTTAAGGAGAAAAGGCGCTTCATCATCTTCTCTGTATGAGAAGGCGCAGCTATTTTGGGTGCTAATAGTTGACAAAATTAAAGAGATCCTTACCTAAGCAAGGCAATATCGCTTCCGTGGTCAAATAAAACTTAAAAGCCCCTCGTGTTTTTAACGTTTGTCCCTTTCAAGGCTTTTAAACCAAGTGGCATCAAGACGTGCTCTATGTCTTTGGTCCCAAATCAGCGTCGGCAATGCTTAGTCAGGACAATTATTAACACACGATTAAGAGTGGTAAAACAACAAAGCAAATTCCATAGCATGTTTTCTTAAATATATGCATATAGGTGCCAAAACTTTTCCTGATACCTTTTATATTGGAAAGTTGCCAACATTCACTGAAATCTCAAATATGACTTTGGGAATGAAATAACTAAAGTAGCAACACACAAAAAGTCATCATAAACAATTTTAAAAATTGCCTTGTTTTTCCACTGCGGGTGCTATGTAAATCAGGCTGGTAGCGGTGCAGGTCTAGATTGAGTGTCTGCAGCTCTGAGAGTTCAAGCCGCGGGGAGACGCATCTGCCGAGTCACTTGACCTGGGAGCACTAGACCAGTATGGGAGCTACGAGGCACTGCGCCGAATACCAGCTTCTTTCCAGGGCACCACGGGACGCCTAATCCTTCATGCCCTGTTGCCAATATAATTTTATGTCAGATTAATTCTTTGGTCTATGGAGAGAAAGAGAGAGAGACAGACAGACAGACAGAGAGAAAAGCCATTCTTGATGTAAAGTCTCTGTCCCCTGTTGATGAACTATGTGCATGGTTTTCTCAATGTTGGGTTTTTATTACTAGTCTTGTGGTTATTGAAAAAAGTGTTTCAAATTCTCCGCCACTGTCAGTTTCGAGACTCGTTATAACGTAATCAGAATCCATTGTAGTCTCTCCTTAAAAGTGTCCGCTGAGAAACGTTCCCTGGCGTGGCAGCTGCAGAACTACCGTCCCCTGGTAGTCCCCAGGTAAATGAGAGTCCTCGGGGTCGCGAAGACGTCTTCGGGGTCATTTGTCACGACCTCTACTTCTATCACAAGTTGGGAATATCGTAACTTTAGTTAACTTCTAAACTAACCTAATTAAGTCTATGCTAAGATGTTCGCTTGTGGATCTTTTGTCTTTTTTGTTTCGGTATTTTAACGTTTTATTAAAGCCTTGGTGGCTGGCTGATAGCTTGGCCTCCGATCCGAGGGCGTCTCAAATCTCGGTGAACTCCGTGATTTTTTTTTAAGGACGCCCCTGAGTCGACCTTACTCTGTTGGGTGTCTGACATACGATGGTGAAATTTAGGCGGTTGGTCGTTTTGCTAGCCAAACGACACCATCGTTAATTGTCGGCTACAGAAACAGATTAGAGGGTACCTTAAATAACATTATTATTATTATTACCTGAGAGTAGCGTATGCGAAGAAAAACTCGCATTCGTCCAGTAAAATAAACTCTGTAGCTTAAGATATTTCAGGATTTAATGTGTCGACATGCTTGACAACTTAAATACAACTTAAGATCCCCCCCCCCATTTTTACTAAAAAAAAAACGGTGGATTCTACTGCAACTTATATTTCAGGTCACCTTTAAATAGATTAAAAAAACAAAAACAAAACAAGAACGTATTAATTAATGCTTCATCAAAGAATGAATCCCTTTGTATTCCCCCCAAACTCACTCCACGATATCACTATCTTAAAAGAGGGGAGATAGGCGGTCTATATTTATACAGGCCTATAGTTCCGGGAACCAAATGCTTTTCTTACAGAATCAGGCCGGACGAGCTTCGGTACGGACACATGACCGACAGCCCTCAGCGTTGGCTCGTACGGTGTCGTGTTCCACTGCACAAACCCCTGCATGTTGTGTGGTGGTGCGCGGTGTGCAGTGTGTTCCCGGGAGAAACTAGGTCACCATTACAAGGCTAAATGCTTCTTCTTCTGTTTTTTTTTTCTTTTTTGTTCGCCTTCCCCCTACCCCCTCTCTATTTTTTTTTTCCTTTCTCTTTCTTTCATTTGTAATTTCTGCCCTCTCTTTATTTTATCTCCATGCGTTGATTTGTAATAGTCCTTAGATACGAGGGGAAAGCGAGGGTGTTAAATGGAAAAGGGGGGTGGAGTCGAAGAGGGAGCGAGTCAGAGTGGGCTTAACAAGAGAAAGAATTAAAAGAAGCTTGGTTCTTTTTTTTTTTTTAAATTGCCAAGGCTTCGTCAGCCACACACACGCTCCCCTCCTGGGGCGATAGGCACCTATTCCCGGACTAATTTGTTATTGTCTATTTATGAGACGCCTCTGGTACTAAGTCAAATCCTCACCTTTGCACACCTTACTAAAGTGTTTAGAACTGAACATCCCCCTGACTCAAAACCCTAGCACACACTGTTGTAAATCTACCTGTTGGGAGCATGACATGCTCTAGAGTGCAGTCATATGTCATAAACAATGACGTGACTGACATTTGTAATCAAACATTTGCAAGGGTTTTTCACAGGACAAAGTTGAGTCTATAGTTTCTTGTACACAAAACAAATAGTGCATAAGTCAGGGTTTTTGTTAATGCTGTAGTAAAGTTCCTCACCGCCTCGCCTCGAGAAGGCCCCAATTAATACATTTATATTACCTCGTTCTTAATTATTGATACTACATTTATTGGTTGTAGCAATTTTCTCCATTAACGTATTTTTAAAACCCTAGTGTGACGTAAGAGTTCTGCGACGATGCTTGCATCTTAAGTTCTCCCCCCTTCATGCTCAAGAAGGCGCCCCCTCCCCAGCCTTTCGCCTACAAAAAATCTTTTCATTTAATTAAAACAAAACTATCAATTTTTTTTTAATGAATCTAAGCATGCATGGGCCACCCCTGGTTTCATGCTAAGCTTGGGCCACCCTTGGTTTCATGCTAAGCTTGGGCCACCCCTGGTTTCATGCTAAGCTTGCGTCTAATATTTGTTGTAATTATGTAAAAAAAAAAACAACAAAAAAAAAAAACACTGTATTCATTCTAATTTAATTGTTCAGTAGGAAGATGTTTTATGATCCGGGGAGCTAACTTTGGCGACGTACGCGGCGTAATGGCCCGTGCCGTGGCTTCGTGCAGTGAATTGTTCCTATCCCTTTTGGTTATTACATCTTTACCGTGAACGACGCAAATACAATTATTGTCAGCGAACAATAAAACAGTAATAAAATATTGTGGAAGTTATTATAACGTACTTAGTATGTGTCTACATGTGCAGTACATCATTTGTGATAATTCTATTAGGGAGAGCTAAAATGGAAGCTAAGAGCCAAATCGAAGGTCAGCGGGATTGCATCAAAGAGAAATGTCCAGTAAGTCATAAATCAACCGTTACGTAATGGACTGATGCTTGGAAGTTGGATGACTTCCTTATTAAAACGCGTGTGTTTCTTAAGAAGTAGTTATGCTCAATGAATAGGTAAAATTAAGAACAGGTTTTTAGTAAAATATGAAATTTTATATATTGGCATTTTGGCTTAGCATTTCTACTATGAATTCCAAACGAAACCACATTGTTTTATTCTAGGTAAGTGGCGTCATGCATACAAATGAAAGCCTCTCGAAATATAAATATTCTAAAATTAGCTCCTCTAGTAACGGTATACTACTTCCGATTTTATTTCGTCGTCTTGTGGAAAGCTATGAACAACTTAACACCAAACAACTAATTATCATCTGGATATGCGTGGAACAAAAATATTTTTTTTCTTTTTTTTTTTCCGAGGGAATGATTTTCATTGCCGACAAAAGCAAAAAAAAAAAAATTACATTCTAATTTATATAACGCATGTGTCCTAACTATGTTCGTAGGTTTTAAAAACTATACAAAGAGTAAACAAATAAAGGCATTGCCTTGTCTATAACATAAGATCGGTGCACAATGTTCGAGCAATGTTCAGTTTTAGCAACATTTCAGCAAAACAAAAAAAAAAAAAAACAGCAAAAAAACGCTAGCTAGAAGAAGAAAATGGATAAATAGCATTTGTGAATAAATACCTCAAATAAATACCTATCCTGTATAAAGAAGTGGTCTACATAAAGCATAAAGACTTGACCTGTTGAGATACACAACCTACATAAGAAGTGTAGTTTAAAAGTTTTCAGCCTAAATTATAATTTATAGGTCAGTGGTAGATGCATAGGTCAGTGACAGTATGTCCCACGTGTTTCCTGCAGAGCGATACCATCACTCCGTGGGACCTTCCCCGTGGATATCAATCGACTTACTTACAGCTCCTCTACCTGTGATGATAATCTCCTATGCAGGCGACAGTGGATGGTCTCTAGTCTAACAAGAGGAGTGGCTGAACAGTAAAACGTTTTGTCCCTCACAGTTACGACTTGGGTTCGGCCACCACCACCGAGATTCCATTTCTTTACATTGTTATTGTTGAATTCTATTCTTATTTAATTTTCTTTCCATATATTTTTTTAATTTCTAATATTTATATATATATATTTTTAATGTATGATAATTGGTTTTGCGCTACGGTTTATGGACACAATGGCGGCTGAGCGGTAAAGCAGGGGCGGGTTCGAATCCCGGTGAAGACTGGGGATTTTTTTTATTTCAGGATCTTTGGACGCGTCTTAGCCCACCCAGCTCTAATGGTACCTGACAATAGTTGAGGAAAGTAAAGGCGGTTTGTCGTTTTGCTGGCCACATGACACCTACGTTAAGCGTAGGCCACAGACACAGAGTTCCTTAACATCATCTGTCCTATACATCGCAAGGTCTGAAATGGGAACTTTACTTACCGTACTTAGAAGAAGAATCTATTCTAAAAATCTATATTCTGTGTTAAATAAATTTTTACAATAGTTAAATATTCCAAAATGTTTACGCTCAATGAGTCTCAAGTTGTTTTTTCTAAGCCTCTTATAAAATCTTGAGGATCTTTCTCTAGATGAAACAAAAAATACAGCGCTATTCAAACAGTGCGTATGTTTTGCGCGGGAAATAAAAAAAAAATCCACTTAATGTTTAACTTTTGCAGAGATCGATACTCGTCTCCCAGAGCGTTACTGATCCACGGGCCGTGGACGGGGTGCACCAAGGTGGATCTCTTGGGCGCCAGGGAGTGAGGAATACGACGACGGTGGAGAAAATTATAGCCGGGGAAATTGCGGTGTAATTAAACCTAGCTGGTAAACGATGACTTCTTGCCATGGCGGTTGAACCGGGAGGTTGAACCGGGCTGTAAGAAAATAATGAACAGCTAAAAAAAAAATGATTCTTTTAGTTTCAAGATTTCTCGTTTGTTTTATTTGCCGACACGATTAAGTGTATGTGCGCACGTGTGTGTGTGTGGGGGGGCTTAGATGCACAAAATGTATATACAGACAGAGCATTAAAGCGCTTGGCTTCCGACTCGAAGGGTGCCGGGTTCGAATCCTGGTACAGACTGCAGATTTTTATTTTCCGGATCTTTAGGGCGCCTCTGAGCCCACCCAGTTCAAATGAGTACCTGACATTAGTTGAGGAAAAGCGAAGGTGGTAAGTCGTTGTGCTGGCCACATGACACCCTCGTTAACAATAAGCCACAGAAACAGATGACCTTTACACCATCTGCCCTCTATAGCACAAGATCTGAAAGGGGAACTTTGCTACTTTTAATGATGTACTTATTCTATTGTATTCATCAACGTGGAGATGTCGCGGCTAGATGTAGCTGTCGAAATCAACTCAAGTGTGAGGACAGTAAAATGATGATACTTATTATACTTATACATTTGCTTTACCGTCATCGATTTTAAAGGGGGGGGGGGCATCTGTATCATGAGTATCTGGTGTTGTATGTTGCCTGTCTGGTGGTATATGCCGAATATATGATCTATTGTTGATTGTTTTGTCATTTTTTTATTTGGAGGCCCGAGGCTGAGTTTTCTTTGACAAGCGTTTAGTTGTACATTAACGACCATCTTCCTGATGTCTTCCGTGCGAGCTTATCCTTGACGCTGCACTGTCGCAGGTGTTTCTCGCGATCGGTTGAAAGCCACGTTTTGACACAGGTGTCCGAGGGCTGGACTAATGGTAAAAGGGGCATTAGTATAGGTCTCGGGTGGCTTGGAAGCGAAGGCTACCTGGTTGTTTACTGCAGCAAGTGTCAGCATGGGCACTTGATACGAATTCCAGCTTTGGACCTTCCCTTTTCTATGGTCTAGAGTTCACCGCTTATGTAGCCTACAATAATGTTTTGTTTTTAGCATTAAGCCTTTCTCGCTAGAATACCATTGGCACCCTCCCTGTCCTAGTACGTCTGAACCGTAATACATTTGGTTATGCCGTGTTCCGTTGAAGTTTTTTTCATTCCGAGATTCGAGTTTGGGTTTAACATTTAAAAAAGAAAAAAAAAAAGAAAAATTACTGAAATCCCAAGCAGCCTAACAGGATTTGAACGCGAGACATTCTGTTGGGTAATCTTTGCAGTCTTCCCTCTTTAAAGGAAGCTGCACACATTTTATCTTGAAACAGTAGCTGCTATCATAAGACTAACAATTTAAGGGGGGGGGGGGGGGTAAAGTTGCTGTTACAGGGTGTGGCACACATTCCCACTGTAGATAAACGCTTCTTGTGTTTAGACAAGTCCAGTAATGTAGATTTATTTCTTCATTAAAGAAAAAAAAAAGAAAGAAAAAAAAAGACTTTTTTTTTTGCACGCGCGAGTACTTGTGGAGAGCGCCTTGCTCGTAAATGCGCTATTGTGTGTGCGCGCGCGTGCATGTGTGTGTGTGTTTAACGAGGCCTCCCGGTGAGGTGGTAAGAGGTGGGGGTGGGGGGGAGTGAAGTTAAGTGAGTGTATTTTTAACTCTCATAACGGTTCTATTTGTGACGAGGTGAGAGATGATGTGGAGCCAGTGACGTGGCCCGGGATTGATTGCTGACATAGTGCATTGACATAGTGCATTGTCACCGGGTTTTTTTGTGTTTTTTTGTAGTCTCTTTTGGCGCAAGCGACGTTACTCTGCCGCTGTCTGACCCACATGCTGCTTTGACCAGGACAGTAGGTCAGACCTTACATGCTGCTCTTACATCTGTGACGGCGATGGTAGATCAGACCTTGCATGCTGCTTTTAGATGTGTGACGGCGAAAGTAGGTCAGACCTACATGCTGCTTTTACTTCTCTGACGCCGAAAGTAGGTCAGACCTGATGTTTTAACAATTGTAACGATGATTAGTAGGTCAGACCTACATGCTAACAGGTTAAAGTCTGACGGCGATTAGTAGGTCAGACCTACGTGCTAACAAGTCTGACGACTATTAGTAGGTCAGACCTAGGTGCCTACATATCTGACGATGATTAGTAGGTCAGACCTACATGCTAACGAGTCTGACGACGATTAGTAAGTCAGACCTACATGCTGCTATGTCAACTGTGACGACGATAAGAGGTCAAAGTTGTGGGAACTAAAAGTACTCACACCAGTAAAAAGTTCTGGACTTTTGTTATGCGCTCCGACTTGTGGGATGGCTGGTCGTGCTGTTTGAGTTCCGGACGGACGTCTCCGTGGTTAAAGGTTCGAACTCTGTCATCCCCCCCCCCCCCCACATTTCAAAAAGGGAGATTTGTGTGCACACCGCTGGGAAACAGGGGGGATTGGTGACCCCTCCCCCCCCCATTTTCCCCCCCCCCCCCCTTAAACTCACCATTCGCCAATAGAATGCCAACACGAAGGTTTTATCTATCCAACACAATTCCATTTTTGTAAATTTTTTGTAAAATGTTTGTAAACTGTTTGTAAAATGTGTGTTAACTGTTTGTAAAATGTTTTACATGTTTCGGATGTTCCTTCAGACTTGAAGACAACTACTTC
The DNA here is from genome assembly GCA_021533235.1 of Biomphalaria straminea. Lineage (NCBI taxonomy): Eukaryota > Metazoa > Mollusca > Gastropoda > Planorbidae > Biomphalaria > Biomphalaria straminea. The sequence goes on along the minus strand of JADKLZ010072661.1, from coordinate 18,662 downwards.
CTAGTCCAAACCTCCCGCAGGACGACGGGATGGGAGCGGGCAGGGTTTGAACTCTGGACCATCGATAAATCTGAACGCCCAAACCGCACGACCAGGCAGACATTTTCTGTGTGGTCCTCTAATCCTTACAGAAATTACTCTAGGGGCGTACGTAAAGCCTACACACATAACACAAGGTCTTTGGTACAGTGGTACGCCGATCTCTTGGGGCCCGTTGTCAATGTCTCTCGTTTTATGCAAGTAGGCTTAGTAAATTTGACCGATCACGTGATTAAGGCTTACGGTTCCACTACCTTCTCTCCTAAGAAATCTTTGTAAGTTTACATGCATACGCTATCATCCACCCCCTAGACCTGAGGTTAGCGCCTCGTGCAATGATCCTGATTACATAGCCCAACACTCTGCTTCCCCCCCCCCCCCC
>JADKLZ010072661.1:5434-16237 GCA_021533235.1 Biomphalaria straminea | reverse complement strand
CCCCCCCCTTTTTACTTTAACTTGTAAGTTTTCATCTTATTTCGTTTCTTTTTCTTTTAAATATATTTTTTTGTAAGTTTGTTTGTTATCTTCTACTGATTTTAAAGTATATATTTTTTATTTTAGAATTTTAGTATATAAATATTTTTTTTATTTTAGAAATCTGCAGATAAATGGATACATGTTGAAAATTAATAGTAATGGTATTCCCGCTACATTTATTGCACTGATGATAAATAAACTTATTCGTGTCATTAAAAGTTACGTATTGAGATTGTGGTAAAGTGGTTTAGTAGTGCTAAGGGAAGAGAACTTGCTTGATATAAGAAAATAGACTTGAACAAAGAAATGGTTGTTGGTTACTTGCATACGCGTATGATTTCATCTAAACGGACTAAGCCTGTGGAAGTTTCACTTAAAGACATTCAGACGTAACCCTGTGACAATTACCTCGATTGTGCGCTCGAGTTTTATATACCGCCTGACTCGTGCTGTAACTATTCTCTGTTCCCGGCCTCACCGAGACAAACATCCCGTTTGTGTTGGTCTTGTTGTCTTTTTTTTTTTTTTTTAACAGGGGCTCTCAAAATATTTGATAATCAGGATAGAACATAACAAACGAAATGAAAACTTTGAAACTCTTACATTATAACCAATTTTTAAAAAGTTGCTTAGAACTTGCTATCCCAAAAACTAGGTCTTTTTAGACTTATCTGTTTCTATGGTGTCATGCGGCCAGCACAACGAGCCATTGACTTTTACTTTCCCCCAGCTTTATCAGGTCCCATTATGAGCCGGGTGGTGGACTCTGAGGCGTCCTAAATATCTCGATTTTTGAAACCTCACTGGGATTAGAAGCCGAGAACCCCTGACCTGCTATGTAGCTGTTTAATAAACACTTGCCGTATAGATTCTATTTTCAAAATGTCTGGGGGGTGGAGGTAGGAAGTGGGAGAGCAGGGGGTGAGAAGTCCGCGCGGGGGAATTTATAGCTTTCTATACGTGCAACGCCAGGGGTAACAGTTGGTGGTAAATGGGGCACATGGCTGAAGACAGCGCCCATCCAAGTCCATTTATTCACTAGTTAAAGGCTTTCGCATGACGTAGGCCTGAAGATTTTCTTGTAGACCGAAGGCACGGCGTGTGTCATAATTAAGTAAAATCCTGCGTGAACCATTTCTCTGTCTTGAGTTTTAATCCTCATTTAGATGAGCTCTGAGCTCTATTTTATTGCAAAAATGCTTTGAGGTACCAAATAAAACATAATTATGATAAATTGTAACTATTAATAGATTTTACATTTTGTAAACAGTAAAAGGATCCAGATTCGCTTTATTCCTTTTTTTTTTGTGGCCAGTAAGATACAAAATATAAAACGTCACAAGAATTTGTAACATAGCTCGCTTTTTTTTAACCTTGGTACTGATTTTCACGATAATAATAATAATAAAAATAACGATAATAAAAATAAAAATAATAACAATAACAATAATACTGTGACAGACATATTTCGACGGAAAAAAGGCAGGGGCGTAGCTAGAAATTTCCCATCGTTTGGGGGTCCCGGGGGGGGCTTGACCTCTTTGGGGCCCCTGCATTTCGCGTAATATTATATTTTTAAATGTAAAATACATTCATTTGGGGGCCCTCCTCAAGTGGGGGCCCGGGTTGATTTTCAAATTCTCTCCCTCCTCCCCCACCCTAGCTACGCCACTGAAAGAAGGTAGATTTTATTCATGTTAATCTGCTATCCCATAATATAAGGAACACCGAAATGAAAAAAAAAAAAGAAAATCTTGGAACCTAACAATTAGGCCGTTATGGAAGTAATCACAAGTAACAATATATCCAATTGCTATATCAACTGAGGGGATCATGACATATCATGAGGATCCTTAAAAGGTTCTCGTTGTCTGTTCAGAAGACCTGCCACATTTACAGAAAATTTCTCAGTGAACATAGAGAGACTTAATGAATTTTGTTTCCCTTTAACAAAACTCGACCCTGGTAGCGCCAGAGAATGAATCCTTGTTCGTTTCTAACAGTAGGACAAAAAATTACGAGAAACATATCCTAATACTCAATATTGTTGACAAATGCCGAAAATGTGGAAATGTTGGTGAGTCAATTGAACACATAATGGCAGGATGTTCAGCCCTATCGGAATCTGCCTACTTAGGTCGCCATAACCAAGTTGCAAAGCTAATACACCAGCACTTGGCTTTGACACACAATTTGATCGGGAAGGATACTCCTCCTTATTACAAATACTCACCACAAGAGGTTCTCGATTGATTTTAATCGCCCTGATCTGCTGCTCATCGATAAAAAGGAAAAAGTCGCTACCATTATCGACATTGCAGTACCACTATCTCACAACTTAAGAAAAACTGAGTTAGAAAAACAACGAAAATATGGGAACCTAGGCTTGGAGATTAAGCGTCTATGGAAGCTTGCTAAAACAACAATATACCCCATTGTCATATCAACCGAGGGGATAATAACAACTGACCTCACAGATACCTTCAAGGCCCTTGGCATTCCCAGGAACATTCTCGTTGCCTGTCAGAGGGCGGTACTGCTGCAGACCTGCCACATCACCAGAAAATTCCTCAGTGGAAACTGATAAAGGGACTACGATGAATTTTGTTTCCCTTTAACGAAACTCGACCCTGGCTGCGCCAGAGAAAGAATACTCGTTCTTTTATCATAATAATAATAAAATAATAAAATAATATGATATAGCATTGACGTTGTTCACCCTATTTTAATGCAAAAAAAAATCTCTATATAGCTGCTATTTAGCCTAAAATTAATCGCACATATCTACAAATAGTCAATTTTGGTTTTAAAGTCAACCTTTTTTCTACTGGATTTGTCTTGTGGCCACAATCCCAAGTGGTAAAAGCGCGCCAAACGCTAAAGTCTGTTCTGAAATTGGTCAACCTTAGTGTTCATTCTATTACACGCTTAAAGTAGAGACGTCCCAATTATTAAAAATGAATTTGCACCAGTAGAAACGTCCCAATTAAAAATGAATTTGCACCAGTAGAGACGTCCCAATTAAAAACAAATTAGCACCAGTGAGACGTCCCGATTAAAAACAAATTAGCACCAGTAGAGACGTCCCGATTAAAAAGGAATTGGCACGTGTAGAGACGCCTTCTTGTTACAGACATTTAGTGTGGATATCTATGTTTAAATAAATGTATTCTCGAAAGAACATTATGTATGCAAATTGAATTCTGTAAACGAATGCTAGTAAGTACTTAATTAAAAAAAAATATCCGAAGGATGTTTTCCGACTTCCGGAATAAATAATATTAATTGTTTTCCACTTATAATAAATGTAATTTTTTTAATTATAATTTTTTTTTTACATTTTAATTCTTGGACAACGCTTTCTAGATAAATATCGGTGTGCGTAGATCGTGTTAAAATAGATGGAAGTATCAAACTCGTTTGTATGTTTGTATTATCAAAGATTCTAGAGCAACAACAATAAATCTCTACAAATATATATAATTTTACCAATTTGTTTTTGTTTAGAGCTGTTTCATTCTTTTAGCTTTTTTTTTTTATTTTGAGCTATGATCTACTATTACAAATTGAATGACATGACTGATCCAAAACTAATTGATACAATTACTCTTCGTATAAGCTTTGCTTTTTTTTTTTTTAAAAGAAATTATTCATGTATTTATTGTTTTGAATATGAAATTTTAGGCATAGTGCTAGTAGGACCGGTCTTAGGCCACTGCAACCTATGAGGCCGCAGTGGGCTCCGCACTTTCATAGGCCCCGCGCAAATTCTAATTTATTAAAATAAACCATATTAACTTATAATTAAAGGGTTTCTGGAATATTCCTGAAATTGTAAAATATACGACAAAGTCATTAAAATCTCCTGAAATTATTAAAATCTTCTGAAAAAAGATGCAAATCTCCTTAAAAAACTGACAAAAGTTGACAGTGATTTGGTAATTAGTAAATATGAATAAAATGCAAAGAAGAATTTATTTTCTAATACAAAATCTTAATTTTCACTTATTATCCTTATCACAACCCAGAATAGGCCCCATACAATCCGTTTTGCATAGGGCCCCGCAATCTGTAGGACCGAGTCAGAAACCCCATTGGTAATAAACATGCTGAGAGCTACTCCCTTAGAGCACGTGAGAGGAAGCGAGCAGTGAATCTTAAGGTTGCCTTATCCCCGTACAAGGACAACCCTAATGCCTTACGCGCACCAGTATTTTCTCCAACACTTTGTCCAAATCGTCCTTCGTGCAAGACCCGGCATTCGTGCAGAATGTGGTCTACGGTCTCATCGTCTTCCATGCAATGGCGGCACCTCGTATCGTAGTTCTCCCTCCACCGTCCGAAGTACGCGCCAATCGGACAGTGCCCTGTGCGGAACTGAGCAAGAATCGCTTGCTCTGCTCGACCCAAACGCCACCATGCATCCTTTCTGTCTGGTCTATTCATTGCTCTATGAAGCTCACGTCCCTTATCCGAAGAGTCCCAGCTATGATACCAACTTGCCAACAATTTCTTGTCGGCGCGGGCCCGCGCACTAACATAAGTGCACGATTCATCATCCTCCTGCTCATTCGTTACAACCGCGGTTTTCGCGAGGTGGTCCGCCATGTAGGACCGGCCCTGGACGGAGCTAGCCTCGCTATCGTATACAAGCCTCATTTTGAACTTGGAGAGCACTTCCTGCACCAGACACTTGTAGGTGTACAGACGGAAAGAACTTGAACTCAACCGCAATAGGCGCGGTCAAAACCGTAAAGTTAACCCTTAAAGTGCAGACTTGCTCATGTATCCGTTTGACGTGAAATGATGGATGCGCTCCGGCCTCCCTTAAAGTACGACCGGGGGGGGGGGGTTAAGATACATAAATAACAACTGAAACAAACGCACACACAAATTAGAAGTTGTTAAATTTAGACTTAAATAGTTCCATTTGTCCAGATGTCAGTTGCGCTGAGAGGCAAGGAGAACTGGACACAGAATTTCTCGGACTAAGCGAGTCATGAAGTTTCGGCCCGTTCTTTGAGAGTGCTTTAATCAGAGGTTGTTTAGGGTGACTTTTTTTTTTTTACAAGTATCAAACCCTTCATTCAACAGAGATTTAAGATAATTTTGATAATAGGCCTAATGATAAAGGTGACGTTGATAATGGTGGCGATGATGTTGATGATGATAATGATGAAGTCGATAGAAATGATGATACAAACGATGATAATGACGGTGATAATTAAGGTGATGAGCTCGTTGTCTGGGCCTGGTACAGGGATCATGGAACTGGGCCTGCTCACATATTCAATATGTTGTTAACTGCTCACAGTCTCGTTGTCACTATTCGTTGATCTTCTAGGATCAATATACCGGGAGTATCCGGTGGTCAAATGTTGATGGTGTTCTTATAACTGTTCATCCTGGGACACTTTGAGACGCCTCGCACAAGCTGATGCATTTTGAGACTCATCCTGCTATTAGAACACATGACCTTGGTCTGCGATCCAAAAAAAAAACCACCATCACCACTCTGTCATATTTATGACTTTGACTTTTACTGTGACGACATGAAATGTTTCAGTTTTCCTAAAAGCCCTCTATTCTTCCTCGACTCGTGCTGCAGTGTTCTTTATTTGTGAAATCCATTTAGAGAACAGCGAGTTAGTACTGAAACCGTGCAACTAATGCTGTCATTATACATTTTTTTTTTTTTACAAATTTTCCGACATTGCTGTAGAGATGTAAAAATGGTCGTCTGATAAATATTTCAATCTACAAATGTTGTGACTTTAAAAGGCTTTCTTTTCACTCATACATCTCTCTCTCTCTCTCTCTCTCTCTTTCTCTCTTTCCGTTTATTTTTTGTCCTTTTCCCTCTTACTAATTTTTTTTTCGTCACGGCTTTATTTTTCTCTCTATCTCTTTCACTCTCTCTCTTTCTTATTCTCCCTCTCTCTTACTCTCTATTTCTCTCTTTCTCTTTCTCCTTCTCCCTCTTTCTTTCTCTCTCTCTTTCTTTTTCTCTCTTTCTCTCTCTTTCTCTCTCTCTCTTTGTCTCCCTCTCTCGCTCTCTCTCTCTCTCTCTCTCTCTCTTATCTTTATCTCAAATTTCATATATATATGATGGAGTTTGTAATGATGATCACGAAAATGATTAAGTTGATTATTTATATCTATTAAAAGACAGAGAGGGAGAGAGAAACGAGAGAGAGAGAGAGAAACGAGAGAGAGAGAGAGAGAGAGAAAGAAAGAGAGGGAGAGAAATAGAGTGATTGAGGAAGCGAGTGAAAGAATAGGACAAAAACAGAGATAGTGAGATAGAGAGAGTGGAATTGAGAGAGAGAGAGAGAGAGAGAAAGAAAGAGAATGAGAGAACGAGAGAGACCTTGAACATAATTTTCAGTGCTTCTGAAACGATTGGTTTTTGTGTTATTTTATTTGTAAGTTGGTGATTTTAAGATATAACCCATATAAATAGGGCTTATTGTAACATACGACAAGGAGCATGATATAGAATGTGGTGGTATAAGTTGAATTAGTCCCCTTTTTACTTTGTGTAGAGAATTAGGTCGCCGCTAAAAAGTTTTGAACTAACAAAAGATTTTCTTAAGCACTTAATTTTCTTAAGCACTTCGCTGGCATGGTGGTTAGTGTGTCGGCCTAAGCGGCCTTAGTCCTCGGCTTCGAATTCAAGTCGTACAACGTTTTAAAGATTTTCTTTGATATAAGATTCATTTCAAAAGCTGTCAAGGTAACATACATCCAGATACATTCTTCTTCTTCGAGCCCACCCCCCTACGATATGTACAATCTGGCAGACGATCAAGGCGAATTGAAAAAGATAAAAGCATGAAATTTGCGCTTAAAATAATGGAAATACAAAATATATATCTAATCGCCCTGATTCATTATTGTTAGTCAAGATCTATTACTGATACAAACTAATGAATACGAATACACTTAATATAAGATTTTTTAAATATATAAAGTTTTTTTTTTCTTATTTAAATATCTGTAACTTATTTCCAGACAGTTCTTTAGATGTATCTACCATAACGTAGTCGTTATGTCAAAAACACTGAAATGATAATATGTATTTGATCATTACAACCTTTTAACCATACACACTGTCTCCGTGACCTCCCGTCACACGCACCAGTGAACCGTGACACAGCCACGCACGCCTGTCTCAAGTGTAGCCATCATTAATTAGATCCATACACAGGAACCAATCGCTGTCACAAATGGCAACCATTAACGCGGCTTGTAATAGCGGCGCCCACTGAATAGGTCACTGTGCCAACAAGACCGCTGTGGTCTGCCCCAGTGTCCCCTCTCAAGGGGGGGGGGGGTAAAGGTATCACTGTCAAGTAGGTCATTTGGTCAGTGGTAAAAAACTGGTAGCTGTCCTTTCTGTAACTATCCATGCTGACCTCGTCCTTTTCATTTTTTTTATGGTTTATCTCTCAATATAATAGGCTAGTTTAAAACAAAAATGGGGTGGGGGGGTTACTTGAAGATGACGGTGTGCCGCGTTAGGGAGAATACCCGGGCTGAGCTGTCAGCTAGAATGTGGTTATCAGTGGGAAGCGTGGTCGAGAGGCTAAGTGAACTTGGCTTGGCTTGGCTACCTATGAAGGGGGCTCGAGGTTCGACACCACCCGACACCACTCGAGCAGAGTTGTGTTTACTGAGCTCCTAAAGACAGCACGGAAAAACCTTCTCCTAGATATCCCCCTCCCCACTGGTCCACAACTGAGATTGGACCAAAGCGCTCTGAGCATGCTATAAGCATGAAAGCAGCGCTAGATAAGAGCCATAATTTTTTTTTTATCATTGTGCTAGACACACGATACACCCTTCCACCGTTGACCTCTGAACATTTTGTTACTGTTGTCATATTCGGTGTTGTTTCAGTTGTTTTAAGTGCATCACTTTCAACCCAACGGCGTGTCCGTCTTTGCGTGAGTGCTTTATTGGCCTCAGCGCCACACCACACAAAAACACAGAAAGTCAACCTAAAAAGAAAGAAAAAAAAAGGTTTTAATTCATATCCTTCGTCCAGTCGCTTATCAACGGGCGTCCTCGCGTTCCTTGAAACCTTTCACTTCTAGACAACACGCGCTATCTACCTGGGCATCTCTGGAGATGGCGACTTGTTAACTGCATCACCTGGCACGCTTAGCGTGACAATCTTGACCATCGCTAGCGTCCTGCAGGATGGACATTGCCCACGGAATGGATCTCCCCGTGTCTGAACAATTTACAGCGCATGCGTCCAGATTCCTTTACCCACCCCCCTCCTCCCAACCATTTTCCGGACGACATTGCCTACCATTAAATTTGTTTGAGTGGATCTATCAGGGCAGGAAGCGCCCTTTTTTCCCCACCCGCCCCGAAATGAAAAGCTTACCCAATAATTAACATCCGATTTATCTAATTGTAATCCATACGAAATGGTGAGCTTTCAGGGGCCATTAGTGCCACGAATCAGCTCATTAGGCTGTCCAGTCTCACTGACCACAACGATTCAGCTGATAATCGAACTAGCCCCCCCCCCCCTCCCATCTCCTTCGGCGATCAATGCGCTACCTTAATCAGGTGTTCGGTTGAGAGGACATCGCGTTTCTTGAAATTTAAATATCTTACATTCTAATCTTTGAAATTCAATTATCAAACATTCTAATCTTTGAAATTCAAATATCTTTCATTGTAATCTTTCAACCTGTTGCCACAGTGGAGTCTTTTAACTCACCAATGTTTAGCATCATCAGCGAAGTCTTTACAAGTCCTAGGTTCCGTGAAAACATTAACACAGTCTCAAAGTAAAATCACAAGCTCAGTAAAGATCATCTAGCACGTTTGCATTATTTTATTGGGGAGTACCAAACAAATGTTATTAATTTATTTAAATATAAGCAAACTACGGAAATAGTCGATCACGAGTAGAATCTCGACGAAGATAGTGATGCATTCCGTTAGTGAAATGTCCACATCTTCCCTTCGACTAGGGCAGCGGTTCTCAACCTTTTAAGCTCGGCGACCCCTTTTTACTATCCCCCACTCTGCCGCGACTATCCCCCCCCCCCCCCACACACATACAACAATAAAATAGTAGACAATAACAATCCATATTTGCGATGGTCTTTGGCGACCCTTGGCAAAGGGTCAATCGACCACCAAGAAGGTCGCCATCCACAGGTTGACAACCCATGGACTCGGGCAATGATTGTCCAATGTTAGGATGCTGTCAGGCTATTGTGCCTTTCATATTGATCTATATTATGTTGTACAAGAGTAAAAAAAAATAATAGTACAGTGTAGAATGACTGTATCATATTGACTTTGAAGTAGAAGTTATTTTCATATATTAATTCATATATATTTTCATATATTAAGATAATGTACTACTATGTGGCATATTGGTTATACCTTATATAGAGATTTTTTTTAAAATGTATCTTGTTTATTTTTTAGAAGTGGAAGAAAGGCGGCGAGGGGGGGGGGAACCTTAACCCAGTTGTCTGGGCCCAAATATTTTATTTGCGATGTTCTGTTGTCACAGATTAATAAACTACTGTAGACTTTACAATAGGGTTTGTTGCTGCTATTTCGTTTCGTATCGTTTTTCAAAACTATTGGGCCGGAAGTGGCTTTTTTTCCTATATAACTTTGCATTTTTCAGTTCTCTTTATAAATTAAACTGACATTATTATGATATAATAATAAGTGTGCCTGATAGAGAAAAAAATTATGCACAAAAATACGGGTGATTGAGATCAAACCAGATAGAGGCTATAAAAAGAAAAAGAGTTAAAAATAGCGCGGGAAAGTGCACATTTACAGTACTTTATTTGATGAGTATTTTACCCAAGATCTGTGTTGTTTTTTTAGTACTAGCTTATTTCAAGTACCCGGCATTTTTCGATACACAATTTCATGAAGAGAAAAATTTTTTTTTTTAATGATTTTAAACTTTAAATGATTTTATTCCTTGTAACTTCTTGTGTGAGTAAAGAGGCCAATCCTTTGTTTTTTCACCATTAATTCTACTTTGGCATCTGCAATCGAGGACTTTCTTTTAAAGGTTACTTTTCTTGTGGATCTATCCAGTGCCACTTTTTCCCAGCTGTTAGTGCCGACTTTGAAGAGCTTTATGTCGCGTTTGCATACACCAGTGTACCTTAGAAGTGGAAGACAAGCGGATCTCCTGCCTTCTGTTAAATCACCATAGGAATGTCTGTCACGGTCATGAGATCTTTATTCAAAAGAAGCATCTTCCAAGATCACTTGCACTGTAGCATATGATACCTTTTACTCAAGCTACCTTCAAAGATCTTCTTTGACCGTGACAACCCCTCATCATCATCATTTCTTTGGGTTCCTCATAGAACATATGACCTCAACAAAAACACGTCACTCTCCACAGTCTATTGCTAGTTGTTTTGTTTTTTTATGGTTTCCCAGCTCTTTTCGATCTTCTCGTCTTTCTCTAGTATACTGCGTCGCCTGGATTCTGATTAAATCTACATCTACGTAATAAAAAAACACACCTGGAAGAAGTATTTCATTAATATTTTTTAATGGCTAAAACGTGACTACTCAGAATTCAGAGGCACATCCCTGTGGGCGCCCATAATTGCCTCTTCCATAAAACTTTGTATTTAAAAAATAAATATATCCAATGCTTGAGATCCTGCTTGTATACTTAGGCCCTATATAAATCGATCCGGTATCAATGTATTAAGTAGCAATAACCCCGCAAAAAAATGTAAT
>JADKLZ010072652.1:14663-26953 GCA_021533235.1 Biomphalaria straminea | reverse complement strand
ATGGTGTTTGATATTGAGTGTGATGAATGTGGATGGTGTTTGATATTAAGTGTGATGTATGTGGATGGTGTTTGATATTGTGTGATGAATGTGGATGGTGTTTGATATTGAGTGTGATGTATCGGATGGTGTTTGATATTGAGTGTGATGTTTCGGATGGTGTTTGATATTGAGTGTGGTGTATGTGGATGGTGTTTGCTCTTGAGTGTTATGAATGTGGATTGTAATGTCACTATGCTCACACGAAGAATTGCTCTATGAAATGGTCCATAATCCGACATTTTTATACTTGTCTCTTGTGTTTTGAAAACTATATTTTGAATAAGTTTCTTTTTACTCACTGTTTTCACATTGAAGTCCAAAGTTTCTTAAAATATCACTTTTATTTGTTTTATATAAATCATGTTTTATGGAACCTTAGAGACAAATTACATTTTGCCCACAAGTTGGAGTCTAAAAATCCTGACATTCTGAATCAAACCAAGCTGTATATCAATTCTGTGCTGTGCAAACACTATGAAATTTTTTTTATTCAATCCATGGAGAGGTTTACCAGAGTTGACCAACTCTAATGGCCAGGTAAACTTAATTATCAATCAGTAGTTTTGTACATAGCTTTATATTTACTCACTATGTCTTGAAAGCGTGGTCGAGAGGCTAAGTGGGCTCCAACTTGACTTGGCTACCTATGAAGAGGGCATGAGGTTCGACACCCGAATCGAGCAGAGTTGTGTTTACTGAGCGCATAAAGACAGCACATAAAAACCTTCTCCAAAATTCTCCTGGTCCTTAATTTGTTTTGAGATTTAAAAAAGCTACAAAACTATTTCATAGCACCTCCCCTTTCCCACTGTCTGTTGGACCTTTGGGGCACCACACAAGATCTAATGACTGTGTGTGAGAACGAATCTCTTTCAATGACAGGTCCATCCTTGTGCTTTTATGTTGTCTTCCCTTCGCTTTTTGTCTTTCTTGTTACTTGTACTGCTCCCTGTAGGAAGGTCTAAGGACCTTGTAATAAGTCCGTAGATTTTTAGTTTTGAGTTTTTTGACAGTAGTACATAGGACATAGTGGGGACCAGTCTCTGAACTAATCCTGTTTCTAATCTCTTTTATCGCGATCCAGCCTTTGTACCAGTGGATTTAAAACTTGTGTATAGTGGAATAGTGGAAGAAGTCGTCCAAAGAAAGGCTGGCTGGACAGTGGAAAAGAATGGACCGGCCTCTTTATATCAAACTACGAACAGTTGCTGACAGTGAAAAATGGAGAGATTTAGTTATCCGAACTGTCACAACACCCATAAGAAGAAAGTCATGGGACATATAAGAGATGTCTATAAGAAGATTTATAAAGGCAAATATTTTATACAGGTACATAGTACACGGTTGACAATTAAAATTATTCTTAAATCATTTTTTAGTGGGCTTACATCCCCTGAAAAGAAAAAAAGCTTAGGTTACTTTAATGTTTCTACAAAGTTCAGTTTCCACAGAGCTTATCAGTGATCCAAATTTAAACTATCACTTAAAGGATTTTGTTTAGAAGTCATAATTGAAGGCTAAATGTTTCTCTAACACAAGGGTAGGGAACACCACACAGTTATTTACCAGAGGGAACACCACACAGTTATTCACCAGAGAGAACACCACACGGTTATTCACCAGAGAGAACACCACACAGTTATTCACAAGAGGGAACACCACACAGTTATTCACCAGAGAGAACACCACACAGTTATTCACCAGAGGGAACACCACACAGTTATTCACAAGAGAGAACACCACACAGTTATTCACAAGAGAGAACACCACACAGTTATTCACAAGAGAGAACACCACACAGTTATTCAACAGAGAGAACACCACACAGTTATTCACCAGACTGTGTAATTGTTTTGTAACACAAATATTGATAATAATGGCGATGTCTTTGATTCCAAATATGAAGTATAACATCAAATATGAAGAACAATGCCAAAATAGACCTTTTCTATGAATAGAATATTTTAATCACAATAAATTTTATTATACCAAACACATTTTTTTTGAGAAAATACAAATGTTTGTAAAGGAAAAAAAAAAGTAACATTTCTTGAGGTAGACATCAACATACCAGTACTTCCTGTAATATCGAAAACATTGAAAACTAACAATCAATAAAATAATATGTATATTTACATCAGTAACAACTTGTTCAGAAAGTTGAAAACTAGGGGAAATAACCACGAAAAGCAAAAACACTACCAAGGTTTTATGAGCATAATAAGTATACAAGAATTGAAGAACTCCCAAAACCCATTCAACATACTGCAATCCATGTACAACTTGGCAATCCGTGTTTTCATCCATACATTCTACATGCCAGGTTTATGTACAACCCTCGTTTTAAAAACAAACAAAAAACAAAAAAATATGTACAAATATGCAATTGATCTCTGATTTAAGGACATCATTATTTTGTTCGTCTTGATGTACATAGATGAAAAACATACAGATTTAATTACAATATGTCAGATAAGTTATATATAGATCAGAAAAATTCCTGTCATCTTTAATTATGAGGTAGATCTACATTCATAACATTACTTGTTACTGTATGAATCTGGCACAGTTAAACTAGATTTCTTTTGGGGGCAGGGGCGTAGCTAGAAACTTTCCATCGTTTGGGGGCCCGGGGAGGATTTGACCTCTTTGGGGGCCCCTGCATGTTGCGTAATACTTAATTTTTAATGTAAAAAACACTCATTTGGGGTCCCCTCAAGCGGGGGCCCGGGGGATTATCAAATTCTCCCCTCTCCTCCCCCACCCTAGCTACGCCACTGGAGGGGAGAGTAAACTTCTACACAAAGTGACCTTTGAGAACAATGTTTAAAACAAAAAAGGTGGGTGTGTTTCCGGACGAATGAAGAGACACGTAACAAAGATCACATGTTAATTAATAAGCAATGATGTTGATGGACAAGCCAGAAACGAGCTCTAAAAGTTCTAGAGCTACAAACAGAGAGCTAATGCATTGAGACACGGATCCTCCATAATATAGTTTTAGATTCACAACAGTGGGGTCATACGTTGTTCAGTCTTGGGAAGGGGAGGGGGACATACATTTCCAATACGCGCGTAAAGTACCACATTGCCTCAAAACTCGTGGTCCAATAGAAGTGACACAAGTTTCGAGAATTCGATTAAAGTCACGTGCCGGATGTATCCCGCTGGTCGTAGTTTGGGTATCACCGATTTCGAATATAAAGAAGTCTTCAAATACTCAAGAATACATTAGCATGATGAATCTCAATGGGATGAAACTGAGGCTGAAACTTAATGGGATGAAACTGAGGCTGAAACTTAATGGGATGAAACTGAGGCTGAAACTTAATGGGATGAAACTGAGGCTGAAACTTAATGGGATGAAACTAAGTCTGAATCTTAATAGGCTGAAACTGAGGCTGAATCTTATTAGGCTGAAACTGAGGCTGAAACTTAATGGGATGAAACTGAGGCTGAATCTTAATAGGCTGAAACTGAGGCTGAAACTAAATTGGATGAAACGGAGGCTGAATCTTAATAGGCTGAAACTGAGGCTGAAACTCAATTGGATGAAACTGAGGCTGAAACTCAATAGGATGAAACTGAGGCTGAAATGTAATGGAATGAAACTGAGGCTGAAATGTATTGGAATGAAACTGAGGCTGAAACCTAAAGGGATGAAACTGAGACTGAAACTTAATGGAATGAAACTGAGGCTGAAACTCAGTTGGATGAAATTGAGGCTGGGTAACTTTAAAATGAAGTAATGACACAGTTTCCGCGAGTTGTTTGGAAAACTCGTAATTTCTTGATTATGACTTCTTCATAAACATGAAATTTAAAAAATTTAATATTTTAATTTATATTCTAGCAAAATTATTTTGTTTCCAATTTTATAGATACAAATAGGCAATGTTTAAAATACGAGATGAAAAGCTGGCAATGTTTAAATGCCTGGCAGATAATTCCTGCTGTCATTTAATTGGTTATGAATCGCTTCAAAGCATTATAGATGACGCAATCCCAATACAAGGTCTGGGAGGTTTCAGATGTAGCCCAGAATATTTTATTGACAAACTCATAAGAACCCAGAGTCGGCCCTAGCAGAGAGGCACGGAAGTATCATATAGTGGCTATAAATATTTGTACGATGGGCAGAGTGTGACAAAAGATTCTCTTTATTGCTGGGCCCCCCTCCTGCGGGCCATCCCCACTGGGCGGCTTACCCCCCCCCCCAGACCGCTTCTCATTTGAACGACCTCGAGATTGAAGCAATCTTTCAAAGCAGGATCTGAGGCGAGCCTTTTCCTAATGTTATTTCTGTAGAAATTGCTTTTAATGTTTCATTTTTAAATACAAATGTTATAAGGCATTACATTTCACGGTCACGTTATTTCCTTATAGTGAATTTTTATATCATATGTTGCCTATTGAAAATCTAAATACAAAATAAATGCAACATAACCAAAATTCTGTCATTATGCATTTTAAAAACAAATTGGGTCGATCGTTTGACAAAATAATTGTCTCTGGCAAATGAAAGAAATAAGTTACTGGCCTAGCTGGTCATTGAGTGTATAGAGAGATACCGGTAAAAAAGAGAATTGACTTTTTTTATTGGAAATAGATCTACCAACAACGGCTAGTGATCAGTTTCGTAGACTTTAAGAAAGCATTTGATAGTGTCCCCCGAGAATCACTATGGAAAAACTAGAGAATACGGCATCACAGAAAAATTTGTCCAGATCCTACGACACCTATACAGTCAGTCCAGTTGCTGCATTAAAACAGAAGGAGGAACAACAGAGTTTTTTAGCATTGAGACAGGTGTGAGACAGGGGTGCATCTTATCTCCCTTCCTTTTCCTCCTAGCCATCGACTACATTATGAGGAAAGCAATGAACCAGACTGCCTTTGGTATTCCATGGTGTGAACAAAACCGAATGACGGACTTGGACTTCGCCGATGACGTTGCACTACTCGGGGCTACAAATAAAAGTATACAAGAAATGACGGAGAGCCTAGATAGAGAGGCACCCAAAATTGGCCTCCGCATAAACTTCGATAAGACAAAAATTTTGCGAGTGGGATATAAGGCAAAGGGTGCCCCTATCAGACTTGGCGAGTCAAGGCTTGAAGAGTTGGACAAGTTCACTTACCTTGGCAGCATCATAACAAATGATGGGGATGCATACCATGATGTAGTGTGCCGAATAGGAAAGGCTGCAGCCTATTTGGACAAGCCAAGCCATTGGACTCGAGACAAAAATACACCTTCTCAACACAATCGTCATTCCAACTGCAATATATGCATGTGAGACATGGAAGTCATCTGTTCAAATTGAGAAGAGACTCAATGTGGCTCAACAAAAATGGCTGAGACGGATTCTGAGAGTAAGTTACACAGATCGAGTCTCAAATAAGGAAATCCTATGCCGAACTGGGAGTCGAACACTTAGTGAGGTTGTGACAGAACGTCGCATGAGGTTTGCGGGACATGTTCTACGACAAAATGAACTACGCATACCAAGAATTGCGATGACATGGAGGCCAATACGAGGAAAACGCAAACAGGGACGTCCTCGTATAACTTGGCGTCATACCTTCATGGAGGACCTCAGAACAGTGGACACCAGGTGGGAGGAGGCTGCAGATATTGCCAATGACAGATCTTTATAGAGACAGGTTGACGCCCAATGTGCCGAACGGCGTGGGAGGACCTAAGTCTAAGTAAGATCTAGTAAAACTTTCTTTGGGCTAAAATACATTTTACCTCCAGCTGGTTAGTAACTAAATTCATTTAAAAAAAAGTGTACTATTTCTATTATATTTCTTCTCATCCTATCGCTCATTCTCTCCCTATCCCTGAACTTTTCTTCTTTCTTTCTCTCCCTATCCCTGTATCTTTTCTTCTTTCTTTCTCTCTCACTACCCGTTTCTCTTGCTCTAAATACTAAGCACTTCATTTTAAAAGTAGGCCTAATATGACCTCATAGTGTTTCCCAAGCTGTGTTCCAAGGAACCCTAGACCTGAATAGGTCTTCCATGAACTATTTGAATAATTAACTAGTAGGCCAACACGTGAATTGACCTCTGTATAAAAAAAATAAGCAAAGCGTTCCACTAAATACTAAGAATAAGCGAAATGTTTCGTTAAGGAAAATGTTTGTGAAACACTGTTCTTCTAGTCTAAGGTATAACCATAGACATATATATATAGACTGGCCGATGAAGAACAAATTATTATTGGAAAAATTTGGGCAAGCATAGATTTAGTTATATATATTTTCCTATGTCTTTCAATATGAAATTGTTGATATGGTGCGCATAGGTGCATGCGTAGCCTATAAAGGCTAATATTAGGAATAATAAAGCTTTGTACTTTTCAAAACTAAAGATCATAGTTATATATAGACTGAAATTTACGTCATAGAATTTATAGCTCATTTGCCATCATTTTTTTCTAACGTAGATGTGGACATAAAACATATTTGACTCTTCCCAATTGAAAATAAGATCCTGTTTCTAGTCTATATATATATGTCTATGGGTAGGCCTATAACATAGTCAAGAATATCAATATCTTTGGAGCTTTAAACAAATAATGAAACATTTCATTTTGCTGGCTTATAATTATATACACATAGATCTATTCTGTTTCAAAATTAAACATTAAAAATATCAAGTAGATTCTGAGATTTAAACCCAGAATTCATAACAAATTAAAACAAAAATAACCAAGAAAAAAAAAGGTTTCTTCCAACGTTTTAACGTCAAGGAATGTGAACAATTTAAATAGAGAGAGCGTCAGGTCTTGAGTTGAAATAGCTCGCTGTTTGGTCTTCGTGTTTGATCACTGGGCCTATTATTTATTCGAACATTAAGACACTGCTTTCAGCGCAAGTGTAAGGCGCACGTTTCTTTTAGCAGACGACATGGTCAAAGTGTTAGCTCTGTTTGACACCTGCGGGGGGGGGGGGGGGGGCGGGGGAGAGAACGATAAAGTCTGGCATAAACAGGGCCGGATTTAATGCAAGGCAGACGGGGCTACAGCTACACAAATAGGGTGCCTCCACACAAATTAATGTTAAAAGTCACCCATAATTTTACTCTTCACAAATTTAAAAACATAACATAATTTATTTTTTTTTAAAAAAGGAAACAAAACGTTAGATCAAAAACCTAACTATTTTTGTAACGTACTCAAAACATTACAGCCTAGCATATACTTATGTCTAACAGGTTAGATCTAGTGAACTGTGTAAAAACCAGATATAGCCACTGCAAATAACATGTATAGATTGAACACTCAAAATATCTGGTTAATTATTTATATTAGATCTAGAAGAGTAATGGTACTACATCTGTGACATTGTACGTCTCCAGAGAAAATCTTTTCCCTTTGCAACTTCTTGTGTGGCTAAAGAGGCCAATCCTTGATACACAGCTGCGGTAGCAGGTTGGTACTACAATGTATTTATTCACCTTTAAAAAAAAATTCCTCTACCGAAACATTTTTGTTTGAAATCTTTAAATTCTATTTGAGACGAGTGGGAAAAAAATGCACGATATTGTGTACACAGGGAAAAATAAACATTTTTAGTACTTAAAGGTCATATGACTATTTCTATGCTAAGGTCACTTCCTGCTTCAGAGGGCGTAAAGCCGTCGACACTGGAGCTCATTATTTCCTGGGGCAGTGCACTGTCTTCTGACTCGCTGCATACGTAGCTGACATCTCGTCCGCGGTTCGTCGGCATCACCGTGGCCTTGACACTGGTGATACCATTCGCTGCTCGCTCGTACCTCAGACCGGCCAGCATTTTGTTTTTCGATTCCTGCAGCTGGCGTGCCTGCCAGATGTTTTCATAGATAACCTCAATGGCACACGTGTCGTCACTGTCATTGGCATCCGTGCCATGACCAGCATCAGATGCCTGCGGATCTAAGGAGTTAGCGGTGAAACTCTCTGTGGGAATGTGATCAGCTTTCTGCGGTCCGGCTTCTAACGAAGTCAAAGTTTGATGCTTCAACTTTAAAACGCCAGGTACATCTTCCTTGATTTGGTTCATGCCTGGCATCACATGAACTGTCAAATGAGAATCAGTTGTGCCAGGTGACAATTCATAAAGCTTATTATGCACCTTTATCACTGCATTATTTGAAGCTTGTTCCAATCCTTGTCCCACAGAGCTAGGCGTTGCCGGCAAGATGTCTGATGAGGGTAGATCAGAGTGAGGTAGATTACACGTTGAAAGAATTTCAACTTTTGCCGGCTTAGACGATGAGGTAGTTTTGCTGACTGAAGAATTTAAATGGGGCTTCCGCTTTGGGGAATGTTTTCTTTTAGCCGTTGGTCCATGGCTAGGATCGGAAGCAGGAGACGACACTGTTCTAGTGCGATGGAGAATCCAGTTAGAACAGGCTTCGTGAGCAGACGGTATACCATATGTTTTACGGTTTTTCGAAACATCTTTTACAGATATATTTTGGACTGGATCTTGATTGCCTTCATGTCGCGTGAGGTCAATGTTGTTGTAATGAAGATTCTTAGACAACGGTCCCTGATCAACATTCATAGCATGCAGGATGCACGAGACTTCAGAATCTGCGTGTGTATGCTCCAAGCAGCTGCAAAGTCTGCCCTCTGCAGCTTGGTCAGAAAGCCAAATGTCTCTAGAAGATTCTCGAGACAATTCAGTCTGATCAGTGCAGTAACCATCTGAAAACCATCTGTGTTCAAGGTTTCTAGGTAGTGACACACTACACAGCAGTGGGTCGCTATTATTAAATTTGCTCTTGGTGTCTGTTCGACCTATAGTTTGACCTCTATAACTCGTGGCGACAGAGGAACGTTCATCATCTGCTGTGTTGAATGTTTCGAGGCTGCAGGTTAAAAGTTGATTCGCAAAAGTTGAATCTCTGCTGGGAAGCCAAACAGGTCTCTTGTGAGTGCATTTATCTACTGAGGGCACCTCAGGGGCTGAACTCAACTCTGATTCAGAATTCCCTGATGTGTCCTTTTTCTTTTTTTTCCCTTTTCTAGGAGGCTTTTTCCTTTTTGATTTTATGTCAGCTTCTGCAAGAGAGGAGCTTCCATCGTGGCTGTCATTAATACATTTACTTTTTCCGCTGCTAATCTCAACGACGTTGCAGTCTGCGCTTGCCAATTTCTTTTGCAGTCTGGCGTGCAACGAGCTGATCGTCACGTTGGAGTTCCTCTCCGAATCCAGCAAAGAATCTCGCCTCTCAGGCTTGTAGTCTTGGTCAAAGTGTAGCGAGGCAGGGCACTGACTTAACCAGTTCTCAGCCGATTCAGGTCGTGGGGGAATCGGAGGGTGCTCTATCGACAGTCCTGCTTTGCAGGCATCGCAGCCCTCATTGCCGCAAACAGTCTGAATCTTTGACGAGGCGATGTGAAAAAATTTGTAGTAGACTATCATAGATGCCACTGAAATGACAAAAGAGAAGGCGGCTATGTAAACATATTTACAATTGAGAGACAACATTTCAGGTGAACACTGTATCAGCCAGATGGCTATTAATGTCGCGTTTTCTAGAAAAATGATGACGTAGTAAAATGTGTAGCGGAACACAGCGTTTTCAGGGCTGGTGTTGATGAAGATAAAGATGTAGATGAAGGAGGTCATCAAGCAGTAAGCACCACGCTTGAGTGAACTCGCCGAAGCCCAGTCCACTGAAGACATGAGAGGCACGCATAGACAGATGAGCATGGCAAGCCAGTGCAGGCCTATCACCAGCAATACCCAGTAGTTGTAAATGGAGGCAAATAGACAGAGCGCTATAGCCCTAGTCAGCAGCTCAAATCCCCGCCAAAGATATCTCAACACAGTTCCTGGCCAGTTAATAAGCACGAAGTCGAATTCTTGGTCCGGCAGAGATCTTCTGAAGGTAGATATGGCCCACGCGATGGTCACTATCAAGGAAATGTCGGAAAAGAATGCCGCACGTATCCAGGTGGACTCTATGACGTCACGTAAAAGCAGATACATCTGAGCTAGAAAAACGGTGCAGCCGGACGTTACAGCAAACGCAATTCGCAGAAGAAGGATCTCCACAACCTCTGGCTTTTTAGATGACATGGGCGACTCCTGGAGAATCGCAAAGTGTCTGCTTATGAAACCCAGCTGCAACACGTGCAAGACAGCTGTGGCTGTCACATCAAATGACCTGGACGATTCCCCTTTCCTTCTAAGGAGAAACACAGCAGACGCAAGCTGGACGGCGACCAAAGGGATAATGACCAATCCTGCAGCAACGCTAAACCAAGGCGCTTTTAGATCGTTCTGTTGAAACAATAGATGGCAGAAGAGTCCGCAGGCAGCGAGCTCAAGAAGATGAGTGACTAGAGAAACTATCACAAAGACAACAAATCTCGGTGACAGTTGCGATGTAGACATTTCCAAACTAATTTCTAGTATCACCACGCTATTAAATTTCACATAATTTCAACCAGTTCATTGCCAACTCTGAGTAAATATTTTATCCATATTTCCACTTGAGGTCAAAATAAAACTCTCGTT
The DNA here is from genome assembly GCA_021533235.1 of Biomphalaria straminea. Classification (NCBI taxonomy): domain Eukaryota; kingdom Metazoa; phylum Mollusca; class Gastropoda; family Planorbidae; genus Biomphalaria; species Biomphalaria straminea. Next base: position 16,385 of record JADKLZ010072652.1, on the reverse strand, counting down.
CAAAATCTCTTTGACGTTCCATCCTTGGATTGCACTACAAAATATCCAAACAACCAATGTTACACAAAGTAGAAGAGATTGAAATCAAACGCCAGGAACTGAATATACTTTTATACTTTCTCTTATAATCCTTTAATCCTTTGGCTAATCCAGATCATATTATGATCTCTGAAGCTAAAGCTTTTAGGTGGGTAATGAAGCACAGAAATTTTACCCTCAAAACATTTCTCAGAGCCCATTATTCATATTCTTGCTAGCGGCTAGTATCCCTGTTACTTAAAAGAGGAACTCGGTCAAAGGGCTCTGATACTTTCTGGCTCTCCTGTTGAGACATTTTCTCGAAGACAAGTTAGACGAAGACTAAATAATGAACTGTTCCGATGGAGATGAACTGATAAGCTCTACCACATGCGGTCCAGTGTAATGGATCTTGTGGCTAACGAACACCAGGGGAGCGTATTAAACTGAAAATAGATATAATGAAGAACAGGTTAGAAACTTAATGGAAAGTATAGAGTTATTATTATTATTATAGCTTTTATATAGCGCTACTTTCATGCTTATAGCATGCTCAGAGTTATTATTATTATTGTATTCAATCTAGATACATTCTATGGCACAGGTTCTCAACCTGTAACTCGTGACCTAATTGGGAGTCGAATTACTATTTTGTATGGGGCGTCCAAGACGTACATACAGATGAATTATGTTTTATAGTGTAAAACTTTTTTTTTATCTGGATCCGCGTAGAAGTAACGGAACGTCTATAAGTTATAATATAACATGAGACAAACAGAACAGAATTAAATGTAAAACGTTTCAAAATGTTTCGGGCAGCAAAAAAATTATAAACGCTGAAAAAAAAACAATTTAGGTGCGTCGCTAAATAGCATTCCATACGCGGGCAAATATCTGACCCTGCCCATTGTCCACCTCCGGGTAGCCAATAATTCTTGAGTGGATAAACAATGAATTGGGCCTGCCCCCCCCCCCCGCAAAGGGTCAAGAAATAGGGAGGTCAATACAATCAGACGTGACCAAAGACCAGCGAATCAGTCGAGCGCCATACAGAATTGTTAAAAAAAAAGAAGGTTTGTGTGTGTTTGGGGGGTTGGGGGAGCAGTAACTCCTCTGTCGTCTTTCCGTCACAGAGTCCTTGGTATTCGTATTGTGGTCAATCTCCTTTCTACTGAGGGGTGGGTGGGAGGGAGGGGTCCACAAGTAAATTTTGGATGTTTGCATAGCCAATGACTTTCTCCATCTAATCTCACTCTTTCACACGTTCTCACTTACATCCTCCCTCTGTCTCATTTCTCCTTCCCTCTCCTTCTCTCCCTCCCTCTCTTTCTCTCCCTCCCTCTCCTTCTCTCCCTCCCTCTATTTCTCTCCCTACCTCTCTTTCTCTCCCTCCCTCTATTTCTCTCCCTACCTCTCTTTCTCTCCCTTCCTCTCCTTTTTCTTTCTCCATTCCTCTTTCATCCATTCTCTATTCCTCTCTTTTTTTTTCTTTCTCTCTTCCTCTTTCTTGTTCTTTCTCTCTTTCTCTCTCTCTCCTAGCAATGGGATTGATATGCTACGGTGGGATCCTAGGCATCACATTTAAACACAGCATCACAAACCAAGAGATTTGGAGACAGGGTACACTGCAGCGATCGGATCCCATGATGACCTGCTAACTAGGGAACAGTACCAGGAAAATGAAGAAGAGGCAGACAGAGAAAG
>JADKLZ010072651.1:14864-25211 GCA_021533235.1 Biomphalaria straminea | reverse complement strand
TATTCACCAGAGGGAACACCGCACAGTTATTCACCAGAGGGAACACCACACAGTTATTCACCAGAGAGAACACCACACAGTTATTCACCAGAGAGAACACCACCCAGTTATTCACCAGAGGGAACACCACACAGTTATTCACCAGAGGGAACACTACACAGTTATTCACCAGAGGGAACACCACACAGTTATTCACCAGAGAGAACACCATACCGTTATTCACCAGAGAGAACACCACACAGTTATTCACCAGACTGTAATTGTTTTGTAACACAAATATTGATAATAATGGCGATGTCTTTGATTCCAAATATTAAGCATAACACCAAATATGAAGAACAATGCCAAAATAGACCTTTTCTATGAATAGAATATTTTAATCACAATAAATTTTATTATACCAAACACATTTTTTTTTTTGAGAAAATACAAATGTTTGTAAAGGAAAAAAAAAAGTAACATTTCTTGAGGTAGACATCAACATACCAGTACTTCCTGTAATATCGAAAACATTGAAAACTAACAATCAATAAAATAATATGTATATTTACATCAGTAACAACTTGTTCAGAAAGTTGAAAACTAGGGGAAATAACCACGAAAAGCAAAAACACTACCAAGGTTTTATGAGCATAATAAGTATACAAGAATTGAAGAACTCCCAAAACCCATTCAACATACTGCAATCCATATACAACTTGGCAATCCGTGTTTTCATCCATACATTCTACATGCCAGTTTTATGTACAACCCTCGTTTTAAAAACAAACAAAAAACAAAAAAATATGTACAAATATGCAATTGATCTCTGATTTAAGGACATCATTATTTTGTTCGTATTGATGTACATAGATGAAAAACATACAGATTTAATTACAATATGTCAGATATGTTATATATAGATCAGAAAAATTCCTGTCATCTTTAATTATGAGGTAGATCTACATTCATAACATTACTTGTTACTGTATGAATCTGGCACAGTTAAACTAGATTTCTTTTGGGGGCAGGGGCGTAGCTAGAAACTTTCCATCGTTTGGGGGCCCGGGGAGGATTTGACCTCTTTGGGGGCCCCTGCATGTTGCGTAATACTTAATTTTTAATGTAAAAAACACTCATTTGGGGTCCCCTCAAGCGGGGGCCCGGGGGATTATCAAATTCTCCCCTCTCCTCCCCCACCCTAGCTACGCCACTGGAGGGGAGAGTAAACTTCTACACAAAGTGACCTTTGAGAACAATGTTTAAAACAAAAAAGGTGGGTGTGTTTCCGGACGAATGAAGAGACACGTAACAAAGATCACATGTTAATTAATAAGCAATGATGTTGATGGACAAGCCAGAAACGAGCTCTAAAAGTTCTAGAGCTACAAACAGAGAGCTAATGCATTGAGACACGGATCCTCCATAATATAGTTTTAGATTCACAACAGTGGGGTCATACGTTGTTCAGTCTTGGGAAGGGGAGGGGGACATACATTTCCAATACGCGCGTAAAGTACCACATTGCCTCAAAACTCGTGGTCCAATAGAAGTGACACAAGTTTCGAGAATTCGATTAAAGTCACGTGCCGGATGTATCCCGCTGGTCGTAGTTTGGGTATCACCGATTTCGAATATAAAGAAGTCTTCAAATACTCAAGAATACATTAGCATGATGAATCTCAATGGGATGAAACTGAGGCTGAAACTTAATGGGATGAAACTGAGGCTGAAACTTAATGGGATGAAACTGAGGCTGAAACTTAATGGGATGAAACTGAGGCTGAAACTTAATGGGATGAAACTAAGTCTGAATCTTAATAGGCTGAAACTGAGGCTGAATCTTATTAGGCTGAAACTGAGGCTGAAACTTAATGGGATGAAACTGAGGCTGAATCTTAATAGGCTGAAACTGAGGCTGAAACTAAATTGGATGAAACGGAGGCTGAATCTTAATAGGCTGAAACTGAGGCTGAAACTCAATTGGATGAAACTGAGGCTGAAACTCAATAGGATGAAACTGAGGCTGAAATGTAATGGAATGAAACTGAGGCTGAAATGTATTGGAATGAAACTGAGGCTGAAACCTAAAGGGATGAAACTGAGACTGAAACTTAATGGAATGAAACTGAGGCTGAAACTCAGTTGGATGAAATTGAGGCTGGGTAACTTTAAAATGAAGTAATGACACAGTTTCCGCGAGTTGTTTGGAAAACTCGTAATTTCTTGATTATGACTTCTTCATAAACATGAAATTTAAAAAATTTAATATTTTAATTTATATTCTAGCAAAATTATTTTGTTTCCAATTTTATAGATACAAATAGGCAATGTTTAAAATACGAGATGAAAAGCTGGCAATGTTTAAATGCCTGGCAGATAATTCCTGCTGTCATTTAATTGGTTATGAATCGCTTCAAAGCATTATAGATGACGCAATCCCAATACAAGGTCTGGGAGGTTTCAGATGTAGCCCAGAATATTTTATTGACAAACTCATAAGAACCCAGAGTCGGCCCTAGCAGAGAGGCACGGAAGTATCATATAGTGGCTATAAATATTTGTACGATGGGCAGAGTGTGACAAAAGATTCTCTTTATTGCTGGGCCCCCCTCCTGCGGGCCATCCCCACTGGGCGGCTTACCCCCCCCCCCAGACCGCTTCTCATTTGAACGACCTCGAGATTGAAGCAATCTTTCAAAGCAGGATCTGAGGCGAGCCTTTTCCTAATGTTATTTCTGTAGAAATTGCTTTTAATGTTTCATTTTTAAATACAAATGTTATAAGGCATTACATTTCACGGTCACGTTATTTCCTTATAGTGAATTTTTATATCATATGTTGCCTATTGAAAATCTAAATACAAAATAAATGCAACATAACCAAAATTCTGTCATTATGCATTTTAAAAACAAATTGGGTCGATCGTTTGACAAAATAATTGTCTCTGGCAAATGAAAGAAATAAGTTACTGGCCTAGCTGGTCATTGAGTGTATAGAGAGATACCGGTAAAAAAGAGAATTGACTTTTTTTATTGGAAATAGATCTACCAACAACGGCTAGTGATCAGTTTCGTAGACTTTAAGAAAGCATTTGATAGTGTCCCCCGAGAATCACTATGGAAAAACTAGAGAATACGGCATCACAGAAAAATTTGTCCAGATCCTACGACACCTATACAGTCAGTCCAGTTGCTGCATTAAAACAGAAGGAGGAACAACAGAGTTTTTTAGCATTGAGACAGGTGTGAGACAGGGGTGCATCTTATCTCCCTTCCTTTTCCTCCTAGCCATCGACTACATTATGAGGAAAGCAATGAACCAGACTGCCTTTGGTATTCCATGGTGTGAACAAAACCGAATGACGGACTTGGACTTCGCCGATGACGTTGCACTACTCGGGGCTACAAATAAAAGTATACAAGAAATGACGGAGAGCCTAGATAGAGAGGCACCCAAAATTGGCCTCCGCATAAACTTCGATAAGACAAAAATTTTGCGAGTGGGATATAAGGCAAAGGGTGCCCCTATCAGACTTGGCGAGTCAAGGCTTGAAGAGTTGGACAAGTTCACTTACCTTGGCAGCATCATAACAAATGATGGGGATGCATACCATGATGTAGTGTGCCGAATAGGAAAGGCTGCAGCCTATTTGGACAAGCCAAGCCATTGGACTCGAGACAAAAATACACCTTCTCAACACAATCGTCATTCCAACTGCAATATATGCATGTGAGACATGGAAGTCATCTGTTCAAATTGAGAAGAGACTCAATGTGGCTCAACAAAAATGGCTGAGACGGATTCTGAGAGTAAGTTACACAGATCGAGTCTCAAATAAGGAAATCCTATGCCGAACTGGGAGTCGAACACTTAGTGAGGTTGTGACAGAACGTCGCATGAGGTTTGCGGGACATGTTCTACGACAAAATGAACTACGCATACCAAGAATTGCGATGACATGGAGGCCAATACGAGGAAAACGCAAACAGGGACGTCCTCGTATAACTTGGCGTCATACCTTCATGGAGGACCTCAGAACAGTGGACACCAGGTGGGAGGAGGCTGCAGATATTGCCAATGACAGATCTTTATGGAGACAGGTTGACGCCCAATGTGCCGAACGGCGTGGGAGGACCTAAGTCTAAGTAAGATCTAGTAAAACTTTCTTTGGGCTAAAATACATTTTACCTCCAGCTGGTTAGTAACTAAATTCATTTTTAAAAAAGTGTACTATTTCTATTATATTTCTTCTCATCCTATCGCTCATTCTCTCCCTATCCCTGAACTTTTCTTCGTTCTTTCTCTCCCTATCCCTGTATCTTTTCTTCTTTCTTTCTTTCTTTCTTTCTTTCTCTCTCACTACCCGTTTCTCTTGCTCTAAATACTAAGCACTTCATTTTTAAAGTAGGCCTAATATGACCTCATAGTGTTTCCTAAGCTGTGTTCCAAGGAACCCTAGACCTGAATAGGTCTTCCATGAACTACTTGAATAATTCACTAGTAGACCAACACGTGAATTGACCTCTGTATAAAAAATAAGCAAAGCGTTCCACTAAATACTAAGAATAAGCGAAATGTTCCGTTAAGGAAAATGTTTGTGAAACACTGTTCTTCTAGTCTAAGGTATAACATAGTCAAGAATATCAATATCTTTGGAGCTTTAAACAAATAATGAAACATTTCATTTTGCTGGCTTATAATTATATATACACATAGATCTATTCTGTTTCAAAATTAAACATTAAAAATATCAAGTAGATTCTGAGATTTAAACCCAGAATTCACAACAAATTAAAACAAAAATAATCAAGAAAAAAAAAAGGTTTCTTCCAACGTTTTAACGTCAAGGAATGTGAACAATTTAAATAGAAAGAGAGTCAGGTCTTGAGTTGAAATAGCTCGCTGTTTGGTCTTCGTGTTTGATCACTGGGCCTATTATTTATTCGAACATTAAGACACTGCTTTCAGCGCAAGTGTAAGGCGCACGTTTCTTTTAGCAGACGACATGGTCAAAGTGTTAGCTCTGTTTGACACCTGCGGGGGGGGGGGGGGGGGCGGGGGAGAGAACGATAAAGTCTGGCATAAACAGGGCCGGATTTAATGCAAGGCAGACGGGGCTACAGCTACACAAATAGGGTGCCTCCACAAAATTAATGTTAAAAGTCACCCATAATTTTACTCTTCACAAATTTAAAAACATAACATAATTTATTTTTTTTTAAAAAAGGAAACAAAACGTTAGATCAAAAACCTAACTATTTTTGTAACGTACTCAAAACATTACAGCCTAGCATATACTTATGTCTAACAGGCTAGATCTAGTGAACTGTGTAAAAACCAGATATAGCCACTGCAAATAACAAGTATAGATTTAACACGTAAAAAATATCTCAAGTTTATTATTTATATTAGATCTAGAAGAGTAATAGTACTACATCTGTGGCATTTTACATCTCCAGAGAAAATCTTTTCCCTTTGCAACTTCTTGTGTGGCTAAAGAGGCCAATCCTTGATACACAGCTGCGGTAGCAGGTTGGTACTACAATGTATTTATTCACCTTTAAAAAAAATTTCCTCTACCGAAACATTTTTGTTTGAAATCTTAAATTCTATTTTAAACGAGTGGGAAAAAAATGCACGATATTGTGTACACAGGGAAAAATAAACATTTTTAGTACTTAAAGGTCATATGACTATTTCTATGCTAAGGTCACTTCCTGCTTCAGAGGGCGTAAAGCCGTCGACACTGGAGCTCATTATTTCCTGGGGCAGTGCACTGTCTTCTGACTCGCTGCATACGTAGCTGACATCTCGACCGCGGTTCGCCGGCATCACCGTGGCCTTGACACTGGTGATACCATTCGCTGCTCGCTCGTACCTCAGACCGGCCAGCATTTTGTTTTTCGATTCCTGCAGCTGGCGTGCCTGCCAGATGTTTTCATAGATAACCTCGATGGCACACGTGTCGTCACTGTCATTGGCATCCGTGCCATGACCAGCATCAGATGCCTGCGGATCTAAGGAGTTAGAGGTGAAACTCACTGTGGGAATGTGATCAGCTTTCTGTGATCCGGCTTCTAACGAAGTCAAAGATTGATGCTTCAACTTTAAAACGCCAGGTACATCTTCCTTGATTTGGTTCATGCCTGGCATCACATGAATTGTCAAATGAGAATCAGTTGTGCCAGGTGACAATTCATAAAACTTATTATGCACCTTTATTACTGCATTATTTGAAGCTTGTTCCAATCCTTGTCCCACAGAGCTAGGCGTTGCCGGCAAGATGTCTGATGAGGGTAGATCAGAGTGAGGTAGATTACACGTTGAAAGAATTTCAACTTCTGCCGGCTTAGACGATGAGGTAGTTTTGCTGACTGAAGAATTTAAATGGGGCTTCCGCTTTGGGGAATGTTTTCTTTTAGCCGTTGGTCCATGGCTAGGATCGGAAGCAGGAGACGACACTGTTCTAGTGCGATGGAGAATCCAGTTAGAACAGGCTTCGTGAGCAGACGGTATACCATATGTTTTACGGTTTTTCGAAACATCTTTTACAGATATATTTTGGACTGGATCTTGATTGCCTTCATGTCGCGTGAGGTCAATGTTGTTGTAATGAAGATTCTTAGACAACGGTCCCTGATCAACATTCATAGCATGCAGGATGCACGAGACTTCAGAATCTGCGTGTGTATGCTCCAAGCAGCTGCAAAGTCTGCCCTCTGCAGCTTGGCCAGAAAGCCAAATGTCTCTAGAAGATTCTCGAGACAATTCAGTCTGATCAGTGCAGTAACCATCTGAAAACCATCTGTGTTCAAGGTTTCTAGGTAGTGACACACTACACAGCAGTGGATCGCTATTATTAAATTTGCTCTTGGTGTCTGTTCGACCTATAGTTTGACCTCTATAACTCGTGGCGACTGAGGAACGTTCATCATCTGCTGTGTTGAATGTTTCGAGGCTGCAGGTTAAAAGCTGATTCGCAAAAGTTGAGTCTCTGCTGGGAAGCCAAACAGGTCTCTTGTGAGTGCATTTATCTACTGAGGGCACCTCAGGGGCTGAACTCAACTCTGATTCAGAATTCCCTGATGTGTCCTTTTTCTTTTTTTTCCCTTTTCTAGGAGGCTTTTTCCTTTTTGATTTTATGTCAGCTTCTGCAAGAGAGGAGCTTCCATCGTGGCTGTCATTAATACATTTACTTTTTCCGCTGCTAATCTCAACGACGTTGCAGTCTGCGCTTGCCAATTTCTTTTGCAGTCTGGCGTGCAACGAGCTGATGGTCACGTTGGAGTTCCTCTCCGAATCCAGCAAAGAATCTCGCCTCTCAGGCTTGTAGTCCTGGTCAAAGTGTAGCGAGGCAGGGCACTGACTTAACCAGTTCTCAGCCGATTCAGGTCGTGGGGGAATCGGAGGGTGCTCTATCGACAGTCCTGCTTTGCAGGCATCGCAGCCCTCATTGCCGCAAACAGTCTGAATCTTTGACGAGGTGATGTGAAAAAATTTGTAGTAGACTATCATAGATGCCACTGATATGACAAAAGAGAAGGCGGCTATGTAAACATATTTACAATTGAGAGACAACATTTCAGGTGAACACTGTATCAGCCAGATGGCTATTAATGTCGCGTTTTCTAGAAAGATGATGACATAGTAAAACGTGTAGCGGAACACAGCGTTTTCAGGGCTGGTGTTGATGAAGATGAAGATGTAGATGAAGGAGGTCATCAAGCAGTAAGCACCACGCTTGAGTGAGCTCGCCGAAGCCCAGTCCACTGAAGACATGAGAGGCACGCATAGACAGATGAGCATGGCAAGCCAGTGCAGGCCTATCACCAGCAATACCCAGTAGTTGTAAATGGAGGCAAATAGACAGAGCGCTATAGCCCTGGTCAGCAGCTCAAATCCCCGCCAAAGATATCTCAACACAGTTCCTGGCCAGTTAATAAGCACGAAGTCAAATTCTTGGTCCGGCAGAGATCTTCTGAAGGTAGATATGGCCCACGCGATGGTCACTATCAAGGAAATGTCGGAAAAGAATGCCGCGCGTATCCAGGTGGACTCTATGACGTCACGTAAAAGCAGATACATCTGAGCTAGAAAAACGGTGCAGCCGGACGTTACAGCAAACGCAATTCGCAGAAGAAGGATCTCCACAACCTCTGGCTTTTTAGATGACATGGGCGACTCCTGGAGAATCGCAAAGTGTCTGCTTATGAAACCCAGCTGCAACACGTGCAAGACAGCTGTGGCTGTCACATCAAATGACCTGGACGATTCCCCTTTCCTTCTAAGGAGAAACACAGCAGACGCAAGCTGGACGGCGACCAAAGGGATAATGACCAATCCTGCAGCAACGCTAAACCAAGGCGCTTTTAGATCGTTCTGTTGAAACAATAGATGGCAGAAGAGTCCGCAGGCAGCGAGCTCAAGAAGATGAGTGACTAGAGAAACTATCACAAAGACAACAAATCTCGGTGACAGTTGCGATGTAGACATTTCCAAACTAATTTCTAGTATCACCACGCTATTAAATTTCACATAATTTCAACCAGTTCATTGCCAACTCTGAGTAAATATTTTATCCATATTTCCACTTGAGGTCAAAATAAAACTCTCGTTCAAAATCTCTTTGACGTTCCATCCTTGGCTTGCACTACAAAATATCCAAACAACCAATGTTATACAAAGTAGAAGAGATTGGAATCAAACGCCAGGAACTGAATATACTTTTATACTTTCTCTTATAATCCTTTAATCCTTTGGCTAATCCAGATCATATTATGATCTCTGAAGCTAAAGTTTTTAGGTGGGTAATGAAGCACAGAAATTTTACCCTCAAAACAGTTCTCAGAGCCCATTATTCATATTCTTGCTAGCGGATAGTATCCCTGTTACTTAAAAGAGGAACTCGGTCAAAGGGCTCTGATACTTTCTGGCTCTCCTGTTGAGACATTTTCTCGAAGACAAGTTAGACGAAGACTAAATAATGAACTGTTCCGATGGAGATGAACTGATAAGCTCTACCACATGCGGTCCAGTGTAATGGATCTTGTGGCTAACGAACACCAGGGGAGCGTATCAAGGATGTATTTGTTCACTTCAAACGTAAACTGAAAATAGATATAATGAAAAAAATGGTTAGAAACTTAATGGAAAGTATAGAGTTATTATTATTATTATAGCTTTTATATAGCGCTACTTTCATGCTTATAGCATGCTCAGAGTTATTATTATTATTGTATTCAATCTAGATACATTCTATGGCACAGGTTCTCAACCTGTAACTCGTGACCTAATTGGGAGTCGAATTACTATTTTGTATGGGGCGTCCAAGACGTACATACAGATGAATTATGTTTTATAGTGTAAAACTTTTTTTTTATCTGGATCCGCGTAGAAGTAACGGAACGTCTATAAGTTATAATATAACATGAGACAAACAGAACAGAATTAAATGTAAAACGTTTCAAAATGTTTCGGGCAGCAAAAAAATTATAAACGCTGAAAAAAAAACAATTTAGGTGCGTCGCTAAATAGCATTCCATACGCGGGCAAATATCTGACCCTGCCCATTGTCCACCTCCGGGTAGCCAATAATTCTTGAGTGGATAAACAATGAATTGGGCCTGCCCCCCCCCCCCGCAAAGGGTCAAGAAATAGGGAGGTCAATACAATCAGACGTGACCAAAGACCAGCGAATCAGTCGAGCGCCATACAGAATTGTTAAAAAAAAAGAAGGTTTGTGTGTGTTTGGGGGGTTGGGGGAGCAGTAACTCCTCTGTCGTCTTTCCGTCACAGAGTCCTTGGTATTCGTATTGTGGTCAATCTCCTTTCTACTGAGGGGTGGGTGGGAGGGAGGGGTCCACAAGTAAATTTTGGATGTTTGCATAGCCAATGACTTTCTCCATCTAATCTCACTCTTTCACACGTTCTCACTTACATCCTCCCTCTGTCTCATTTCTCCTTCCCTCTCCTTCTCTCCCTCCCTCTCTTTCTCTCCCTCCCTCTCCTTCTCTCCCTCCCTCTATTTCTCTCCCTACCTCTCTTTCTCTCCCTCCCTCTATTTCTCTCCCTACCTCTCTTTCTCTCCCTTCCTCTCCTTTTTCTTTCTCCATTCCTCTTTCATCCATTCTCTATTCCTCTCTTTTTTTTCTTTCTCTCTTCCTCTTTCTTGTTCTTTCTCTCTTTCTCTCTCTCTCCTAGCAATGGGATTGATATGCTACGGTGGGATCCTAGGCATCACATTTAAACACAGCATCACAAACCAAGAGATTTGGAGACAGGGTACACTGCAGCGATCGGATCCCATGATGACCTGCTAACTAGGGAACAGTACCAGGAAAATGAAGAAGAGGCAGACAGAGAAAG
>JADKLZ010072641.1:0-11799 GCA_021533235.1 Biomphalaria straminea | reverse complement strand
ATGTGACATACAAATGGAAGAATTAAGGACACAAAAATGGAAGAATTAAGGACACAAAAATGGAAGAATTGATGTGAGTTTCAGAGTTGATGTTTTTCCTAGACTTTTTCTGGAGTTCTCCGCCTATTCATCCCTGTGCATAAACTTAAACAAAACAATCAACGGATGTTGTCAACGATGCCACGGTCTAGACTTGTCCATTTACTATCACACGGAACATTAGCACTGAGAGATGGGAGGGCAGCTTTAGACTGGGGTTGAAGTTAAGAGATGTGTTCTTCTGTACAGTCACAGAATTTTAATTATGCAAATTATTCAAACCAACTCATGAACGTAATGTTCAGTAGACAAAGACATTAGGCCCCCTTTATACATAGGCAAGTGTTACATGCATATTTCCATGGTACCGTTGAGAAGAAGTTAGGAGATTGGTGGCTGAGTAATGCGAATGATGCAAGATAAGCGGCATTGTCATTAGTGGTCTTAGCTACAACAGGCGACTTCAGATTGCAAGAGTACCAACGTGTGTTTTTGTTATTTATTAAGGGTTGTTCAGAATACGATTTTATATTATTACGTATGTTTACTAGATTCATCTCATTTGATCTCAGGTTGATTTTCTCCATATTGTAACGAAAGTTATATAGAATATTGTTCGCAAAAAAGTTATTCAAGCTACTTCAAGTCTTGTAAGTTAAGATAGAATTCGCCTCCAGCGGTTTACTTATGTACCAGTGGTTCGGTGTTCATCGACCGTCTACGAACAGCAACTCTTTACATTGAAAATCAACTTTGGATTGTGTCCCCTGACTACCGAGCCTAATTAACATTGTCTTTCCGTCCAATTTAAATTAATTCGCATTTTGTTTCTGAAGACTTTCAACTTGGTTATCGTTAATTATTTTCACTTTTTTTTTCCGACGTCAGAATCGTCCCATCACATATCACCTACTCTCATTGTGTGTATGCTAGCGTGTGAGTGTCTGTCCGTCGGTGGTCATTCATTTTGTAGAGGGTTGGACGGACCATTATTTCCTGCTTTATGTCGACTGCAGGAAGAACTCTGGCCACGAGGTCACGTCTGTAAAGTCCCTTAATGATGGAAGATCATTTCCTCTGTGTGTGTGTGTTTGTGCGCGCGCATGTGTGTATTTTTGTAAAAAATAAAAGTAAAACTAGTAGAAACTTTAAACACAAAGTCAACCAGCCTGGCTGCAGACAAAAAACTAAATGTATGGAGAAGATGGCCGAAAGTTTGGGACCCATGTCCAGCTCCATGCCACCTGCCCTGTGTTGCTTCTTATCACGTTCTGCCCATTGTGAAATTAAGTCCATCATTTCATCAAGCCGCAATCTCATAGATCGTAGCGAGCAGAACTGTCCCTGGAGGCGACCTCAGCGTTTACACTTTCATGATAGAACACGTCCAATAGCCAGCTTCCGGTTTGGTGAGATTCGTTTCTTTTTTTGTTTTGTTTCGTTTTTTGTTGTTTTTAGTTTTCAGATAAAACATTTTTTTTCCTTTTATTTATTAGCAATCAAAATATTTCTTTGAATGACGTTTGCTTTCTAGATTATATCTTTGCAGCAAGATAAAAAAAAGGAACTCTTTGTACCTAACAAAAAAGAAAAAAAAAGGAAAATTTGTGATGATATATTTTTTTCTGATTCTGAAGTACTTTGATATCTAAGGGTTTAAAATCCAATGGCGCTTTAGTATTATTGCTATAGTTATATACAGAGATAATGCTACCGGGAATAGTGCTGCATCTCCGCTTACAGTGGTTCTCACTGTGCTCACCGGAGCACTACTTAGAGCGCGACAAGGACTGTCTGTTTAGAGTTTACATCCTAAGATATAGGACGAACATAAACTTTTGGGCTAGTGTTTAACTCTACGCAAAAGATCATCTCCAGTTCACAGTTCAGCAAGGTCGGAAGTGGTGTAGCTACTCTGTGTGGGAACACATTGAATGTTTTTGAAATAGCCAGACCTCATGTATTTAGAAAAAATTCTAGTACTTTAATCACTGATGACAATTAGACTTTTAAAAATACGCTAACACATAGGCTACTGCAGACTTATGCCCATATTGCCCTAGAAAATCAAGAACGCTTGTTTGTATTTTGTTATTTATTATACCTAACAAAACATGAATCAATAAAAAAAAATATCAGATAATTATTGTTTATTGGTAATTAGTTAATTTGTTTGGTATCATATGTGAAATAAATGCTACTTATTGAGAGATGTGGCTGTATATATGGTGTTATTCCCCTCATTACATCTTATAAACATTATTCTCTTACATCTCATTCTCTGTTCAAGTTGAAAAATGTTGATTAGTTGATTACAATACAAGAATCTATCCAAAAAAAAAAATAACAAGTTATCAAATAATTAATTAATTTTGTTTAATATAGAAAAAAGGAAGCTTATTCCTGCAGTTATTGTGATATATGGAAGTGATTTCGAGGCTATTCCCCTTAGATAAGCTTTGTTAATTTTTAAAAAAAATCTTTTGTTTTTATATAATTTAGTGCTGAGGGGTTTCAAATTGAGGTGCTTCTTATTTCAAAGAGTACTTCTTAATGATTCCATCTCATAGTTAAGTCTGCTCTAGATCTATATCTTTTGTTATTCTAAAACCTTCGATTATTTAATACTGCTATTACCAAACTATTAAAAAAAATCAGTCATTAAATCACAAACACACAAGCCATCACACAAGCTCATGCTTATAGCATAGTGAATCGCATCCAATGACATAAAGCAAGACACGTCCGACGTCACATTAAATTCATTCATGGCACGCTTTCGTTGAATGACGCTTGTAGCTTAAGCTGTCTTTTATATTTCAAGGGAGATAAAATTTGAAAAGAAAAAAAATACCTTTCTATTATCTTCTCTTTTATTTAACATTTTCCCCCCGATAAAATAATTAATTATTTGATATGGCCATGTTTACAAGCTGAATGCTTCAAAGTTAATTTAATAGCTTTTTGTTTTGGAGACAGTTGATTTGTTGCGTAAATGATAATAATAAAAAACAACACTTATCTAGCAATAAATCTTTCACTTTCTCTCTCTTACGACTTCAATGTCATGAGGGAATTCATCAATTTAAAACATACAATAGTTACATCCACAGCAGCATACATTAGTAAAGTACCATTATGGTAAGAAATACAATACACATTCGATAGATAGACAGATAAATAGATAGAAAGATAGATAGATAAATGGTAATCTGGTAAAGAGGTCCGTGGGTGAGTGGAGTTACTCCCAAAACTTCTTTGAAGAGATCGAGTTCCGATCCCGATGGAGACTATACATTTGCAACTCAAGTTAAATTTGCAGAGCGCCAATGGTCAGGAAGATGAACCTTTTCCCAGATAACCCACTGTGCACTGAACATCTAGAATTATGAAGACCAGAGTGCACTGAACATGTTATAAGAGCGTTAAGAGCACATTGCACAGTGCATGTTGTAGAACCATGGAGATCATAGGTCACTGAAAACACTGACGTTAGCCAAGGAAACTATACTATAATAGTAGTATTTAGACACTGCAAATGTGCATTGGTTCATTGTACTTTCTCGACCTCTCTAAGTCTAAATGGAAAACTCCACAAGAAGTCTTCAACGACATCCAACAGAAATCATTACGACCAGAACTTGTCGAGTCCTTTCGACGCTTTCAGGGAATAAATACAACAACGCCACTTTTTTTTTTCTACTTAAACTTAATTCCTAATGTTCCTTCATCAAGTCAAAAGTCGGACATATGACCGGAGACAGCAGGAGACAGAGCTGTTCTATTATCGCCCTTGGCTCTCGTTAAATGGTTCCTTGTGCCACGTTTCTGTTCAGTCATCACATTTACAAAGAAATTTTATCCGGAATATAATGGGAGGTAGAGGGGAGGGAGAGAAAAACATGTTTTTAAAAAAATAAATAAAAAGACATAAAGAAGTCGAGAGGGAAAAAAAATTCAGAGAGACAACTTGCGTCCCTCCAGGCGAGATAAGAAGAGTAATGTCCCTTGACACGAATAGAGTTATCTTTTACTAGTTACAATCTCCAGAAATAAAGAGATTTATTGATTATACGAATTTGTTAGTTTGTAAGTCGTTGATTTTTTTTTCTACTTAACATCAGTCGTTGCAACACTATTTTATGTATCAGGACAGCTTATTGGATTATTTCTATGTGCTATTGTTGTGTCCGTATACTAACGGAAGTGGAATACAGAAAGAAAGCTGTGATAAGTGTTAACTTGGTCAGTTGCATTGCCTTGTCTGGCTACTTAATGGTCATATGTTATATCTTGTCTGACAAAATCTTTCCGGGGGGGGGGATGAGTATGGGCGGTAGAAATACTGAATGAATGACAGAAAGACTGATTGAAGCTTTTGGTATAAGAGCGTTAAGACCAAATTACACAGTGTATGTTGTGGTACCATGGAGATCATAGGTCACAGAAAACACGGAAGTAGTCAAAGAATCTATGCTATAATGGCGGTATGTGCATTGGTTCATTGTACTTTCTCGACCTCTTTCTAAAGTGACAACGGTTAGTGTTTGCATTATTGCCTGCAAATTATATAGATCATATTTGGCTATTCAAAATAACGTGAAATGCTGCCCTGTAACTTAAACAATGCACTAAGGAAATAACTGTAACTTTTAGAACTAATTTGTAGAGTACATTATTCAATGGGAAGAGGATGTCTATAACCAGAATGCACTGATCAAATCCTCTGTCATTGCTCTAAACAATTTCGCTTATTTAAATTTGTGTTGGCTTCAATTATTTAAAAAAAAAAAGATTGATATGTGGAAATCTTTAAAAACGCCACAAAGACATTTCCGATCCTCTTTTATTTCAAAACGAAATCTCTTTTCATCCTTTATTCGTCAAATTTTTTTTCGTTAATTTTTCGTTTCAAGTTTTGAAGTATTTCACAATCGTTGCCCAAGTTTAGTTTAGCATTTGTGTCATTATCACGTCATAAACGGAACATTTTCTGGCAGACACAAAACGTAATTTCCGGCGAACACACGCGCTTTGGAAAACTATCTATTACACATAGAAGTAATTGTTTTATTTAGAACGTCATACAGTTAATTTTTTTTTTCAGAATCTACTAATCATACTTACATTAGAACATTTAAATATTTAACATATTTATTGGTATTCATTTAAGTCAGAACTTAAAACTAATCATAAGTTCTATTTCTATTCCATACGTCAGGGGGATATTTCAATTAAAAGTACAGAATATGTATTTTAGTCTGGATTGAATTCAACTACGTGTGTTTGTGTATGTAGAAAATCAATGGGTTAAAAAAAAATGTACAATTAAATTTTACTGTATGTTCTTTATAGAAATTGAAATTTCTTGACCAATCTTAATGAAACTTGGCATTAACTTTCCTTAGATACCCCGGTAATAGCGGTGATCTTATGTAAAGTTGCCCTACAATCTCAGAGTTCAGTACATTTAGGCCAATGAGACACCTTGACACAGATAACTAATAAGACAGCATAGATGTGCTTTTATTATAAAACAAACTAAAGCAAAACAAATTTTATTAAGGCACGAGTAAAAGCGGTTCCAAAGTGAGGTTTTGTTGATGCATTTGTTTTAGACGAAGAAAGAAGTGCACAGAATCCTTGACCTTGGCTCCTGTAATACTGTTTTTATTGTGAGCAATGTTAAGCACAAAGTTAGTGCACATTATGTATACCCTTGAGTTCCAAGTAATACAAAATATAATTACCTAGACTCTCTAATCTAATTATACTCGCGCAGAATAGTTCAACGAAGCAACGAGCAGGGAGGAGGTAGGAGGTAGCCTGGGTAGATGTTTATGATTCCCTCTGGGTTGATACACACATTTCCCAGATAAAAAAAAAAACGAAGTTTAACGGCTAGTTAAATATAAATGATAATTCTATGTGGCCCTCAGCGGGGGGCTCCTACTGAAGCCCACGTTCGCTCAGCACGCAATGGAGTGCAGCCAAGCCATTGTTCTAGTTGATTTTAGCTTTTTTAAAAAAAAAAACTTCGCCTTTAGAAAAAACACCCTCTCTTTATAATTAAATTAATGAACGCTAATGCTATGTGCTGGCTGAATTTCCATGAACAGAAAACGTGCCTGATGCTCCAATGTGTAGTAAATGGTGGCAGAAGATAAACATAGGTATGCGTTCTTTTAACTTTAAGCTATCGAAAATAAAGGGAGTTTTCAAATTTAAAATGTATTACAGTACTCTGCTACTGTTAACAGTTTGATTTTCCAAGTTACCGTCTACGTTAAGGCAATAAAATACTGAAAGAGAGGTGATAAAGAGAAAGCGTTAGGGAGAAACGCGGCGATGATATAATGGGACTTGCAGAATAACGAAAAATGGAGGATAGGAAAATGTTTTGAAATAAATAGACAAAATAAACAAAGTCAAGGACACCTTATTGAAAGGTCACTGTTGCCAACTAAAGAATAAAAGAGAAATTGGTTTCTGTTATATGCAAAGAGTTTAGAAATTTAATTCTACAAGGGCCAGAAAAGGTGACACAAATAATTCAATGGTTTAATGAAATACTTCGCTCATCAATAGTTCCGGATGTCAGGGAGGGTTTTGGCGGCCGCAGACTCGTCTTGTCGTATGGGGTATGAAGTCTTTGCCCGGGCCTACCCTCGCGCTGAGCAGGATGAACTGAACAAAAGTAACGGCATGTAAAGTTAAAGTTCAGTAATTCAACTGGACAACAAGTTATGGACTGTAACTATTGTCAACTTATATCAGCGAACAACAATGTTATAAAGTTAACAGTTTAATGACTAATGAAATGATAAAATGATAAGGCATAATAAATGGATACATGAATACACATCAATATAGTATCGATCATTCACAATATAGTGCAAATATGTTTACACAATAGCGCACCTTAACATTACTGCCAAGGTCTACCAGGGCTAACAACGCCCACACTCAACAACTCAACACCATGGGTGATGTCAACAAAAATCAAGGACCAAATCGAACAACTCCTGACTCCACCAGATACCAAGCCTAAGTCCCCAAAACTGGGGAAAACAAACACTAACTCCAAAACGCCATCACAACAAAGCTAAAGCAAAACACCATCGACCCACTCACACCGAGGCAACCAAGAAAATGACAACAAATCGCACCACCTTAGAAACAGATACTCGCGGAGCTTATGGTGTAAAGAAAAGAATAGCAATCCCAATGCGCATAAACAAGCTGCGCATGACACCGGATACACTGAAAAAAAAAAAGCTTATTATTTAAAGATTAGAACGCGATAGTCCTTTCAAAACCGATGTCGGATCTAGACCTAGATCTAGTTTTCTAGATTTAAATTTCTTTCATTTTTTACTTGAAAAAATAAAACGGTCAAACTAGACTTTTCCCAACGAGCTGGTGATTCTTTTCACAGCGATGGACATCAACGGTTACATTTCTAGAAAAATTGTTAGAGCCGTTTATGAGATTAGCGTTAAGGTTTCACAATCCGCACACCCTCCAGTTTTCAGGTTACAGGTGGTTTTGACTTGAGTAGAGGTATTGTAGTAATGAGGAATCGTAAAGGAAGATTTCATTCTTGTTTCCAGGTTAGATCAGATATGATGTGTTTTACATGCCACAAGGTACTACCAATAAGACCTAATGTTAACAATTTAGCATTCAGGGGGCGTAGCTAGGAATTTTCGTTTTGGGGCCCGAGGTGCTTGGCCTCTTTGGGGGCCCGTGCATTTTGAGTAATATTTAATTTTTAAAGTAAGAAACACTCATTTGGGTGCCCCCCGCTCAAGTGGGGGATTTTAAAAGTCCCCCCCCCCTGCTCTAGCTACGCCACTGTTAACATCACATATATTCTTCTGTTGATAATATATGGGGTGCTTGGGTGAACCTACATACGGTCATTTTTAATATGGGAGATATCGATTAAATTAAAGTTCTTTGAATTTTAAAATGATTTTTGTTCCGTGTAAATCGTTTGGTGCTGTTTTCAGACACACTCATATACATATATACACACACATACACACAAACACACGCATATTTTATGTATATATATATATATATACACACACACGTGGTTTACGGAACTGAATGTCCCTAATGGCGAAAATGGTAATTAAATTATCCGCCCCTACCGTTTTGTCTGGACACGAGCGTTATTGCATTACCTCCTCTTGCTTCCCTACGACAATCGCCATCACCAATGCCATCACCAAGCTAATCCCAGAATGCCCTGGGCATGTAGATTTTCCTCCTCATTCCTTCCCCCTCCTCCATGAGCTGGAGATGCCCCTGAGTCTATCTCCAAATCTACATTGAAGTTGAGAGCCTAGGAGTACGCGTCCGAACGCAGGGGGGGGATACTGTCGCCATTATCTACCTAATTAGCATTAGAGATACACCCACAGCTGCGAGAGGTTACTTCCGGTGGGACTACGCTTTTAATGTCTTTTTTTTTTTAAATGAAGAATATGTCCCAGAAAATCATTCCTATATGGACAGTGGATGGAAGTGGAGCAAGAAGCTACTAATAATTAAACTCGTAACAAGAACAAATGCAGAGCATTCTAGACTATTTGTTTCACGTTTCTTGATAAAAACATTCATAAGAAAGAAAGATTTTAGAAAAAACAACAACCTTTTGAGTCAGGATTTTGAGATTTTACCATTACTAAAGAAATACAAGACACCGATGTCTAAGATAAACAGACACAAAAACTCTTTAGTCCCACTGGCAATAAAATTATTTAATAAAATTCAACTATCTGATTTTAACATTTCACATGTAAATTATGAGTGTGTCTGATATGAGTGTGTATTTTGTTTTCCACAGTTATAATGTTTAGTTTGGTGTAATGCACACATTGTAAGACAAATTTCCTTATGGATAATGTCGATTATTATTATTATTCCATTTCTATCATTCTTTGTGTTAGGCTGATTCAATAATCATTCATTTCAAAACGAACGAGTTTCCGACGTATTGGAAATGACATGAAACTGTTTGAACTAAGAACTCAGTCTCCCAAAGGGAATTGGGAAAATTAAAGTCATTAAACAGTCACTCTCATAAAATGTTGAATGAAAATAAAAATACAGAGAGCGAGAATGCAAAGTCAAAGAAGAGAACCAACGCAAAGTCAAACATGTTATTTAATTAGCTGAAGCGACATGTTAAATATCATTATTGTCGATTGTTATGTTATCTTTTATTTGTGGGTGGGGGGGGGTAGGGGGGGGTGGGGAGGAGGTTTCAACGACCCGTTGACCGTTGATTAACCAAGAGTCCGCACTCGGACATACGGCACAAGCCGATACATCTTTTAAAAAAGGTGAAGATGGCTTTAGGACTCATTATTGCATTAAAAATATAAAATGAAAGAATCCAAAATCTAGATTTAAGATGGGCAAAGCTCCATTGCAAGTAAGTATGCAAATTTTAAAAACTATAGAATAATTGTTAATTCACTTATTTGGTTGGCAAGAAAAAAAAAGATTGAATAAGTCGTAAAACATGTAAATTAAAGAATAAAAGTGAAGTTTGACATTATAGGCCCTGACTGCACCCAACAGACATTGGGTTAGACTTTGTAGAATAAGAACCTAATATTGTAAACACCTAAAACATATTGCAATCAAATCTGAACACAGTCACAGAGACGACCAACAGCCTTTGGTCCAAAACACAATTCTCTTATCTCATCTCTGACCCCACATTTCATTGTCCCCCTCTGACAGCCTCCAATTCTTCTACACCGCCATTATACCATCCAGACTGACCAGTGGTCGGACTTTACGACACGGATCACATTTCCAGGGCCACGCAGTGTATTGCCCGGCTATCGCTCTCGACCAGGGCTTTACGAGTACTCCCTGTTTCAAAATATTCCCAGCGTAACCGACTATCAGCTCTTCCATCTAAGTTTGGAAAACAAGCAAATAATCGATAGGACCCCCCCCCTGTACCAAGTTCTTGTCGTAAATAAACGTCTGTCTCTAACCCTTGCCATTTTCTTTGCATTGCATCTTGGACGACTTTATTTATTTCTCATTTAATAATAGAAGCATGTATTTTTATATCTATAACTCAATCTTGCCTGTAAATAATCTTGTAAGCTATTACAAGATTATCTAGACACAGGCACTATCACGGGGAAACTATCTATATATGTATGTACGTTACAAGAAAAGTTTACGAACTAACTTTCCACTTTGTTCTTCACATGCTATGACAAAAAAAAAGAGAAAAACTTCTTAAACGTGTTGAATTTTTAAACCTAGATTTATTTTTTAAAACATATATTAAACATAGATGAGTGTGTAAGTTTTTAATCAGTGGTCAATTTTTCTGCAAGGAATAAAAAAAAGTAACACAATCTGTGTATTATCTATTTAACTGTGGATTATTAAATAGAGAAAAAGTACCCGAAAGACCATAATGATTATGTTATTAGTTTAAGCTTTTACAACTTTACATATTCTTTTTTTTTTATTCTTGCGAATCTTGGCTCTCATTGTGGAAATGGAGAGGAGGATCCTAGCTATGGAATTGAGATGCTACAGAAAGCTCCTAGCCATGGAATTGAGATGCAACAGAAAGATCCATCCCTAGCAATGGAATTGAGATGGTACAGAAAGATCTTAGCCATGGAATTGAGATGGTACAGAAAGATCCTAGCCATAGAATTGAGATGGTACAGATAGATCCTAGTCATGGAATTGAGATGCCACAGAAAGATCCCACGTATCACCATCGAAGACCACGTCACAAGAGAGGAGATAGGACAACAAAGGCAGTAGAACCCCACGATGACCTGCTGGCCACTGTCAAAAACAAGCTCAAAGTAAAACGATACAACCGAATCACAAGGTCCTCAGGCAAACAAATCCTCTGCAGGGAACAGTACCTCGGAAAAGAAAAAAGATGGGAAGTCAACATCATAGAACGGACGGTGAAAAAGCACAAAACGGGGAGGAATTTTGAGAGATTCGGTTGACAGATCACGTGTGGTGCCCCAACGTTCCAACAGACTAAGGGATAGGTGAAGGTGATAATCTTCCATCAATTAATTCTTTCATTAAAACTTCGCAATAAATTTTTCACTTCAAAGGTGTACCTCTAGCCTCCCACCCCCCACCTTTAGTAGCAAGACTACGACTAAAACTTTCATTGGAGGGCTACACCTTTGTATTTATGAAACTGTTTTCTGCCTTTCTAAAACTACCTTCTTTTTTTCAGAAGTTAAAGTAATCCAACAGATCTATATATAGTCTATAGGAAAAAAAAATCTTATTTTCCGCCTATTTTATCGAAAGTCAATGTTCATGAAATGACTATCGCGTCCTTACAGGATTTACCGACATCTAATCGCTTGGCATTAGTGATACATATATCCTTCCTAAACGTGACATCCATTGCTTCTAGGCAACTTGAATCCTGGGCATCGATTACCCTGCCGGATAGACGATTACTAGATCGACGTCGAACCAGAAAAAAATAAATATAGAAATGAAAGTATCTTTTATCGATAGCCAATCTTGTGAGTAGATCATGCCTTGTTGTGGATCTTCCCTGTAGTGGATCTCATGCCTTGTAGTGGATCTCATGCCTTGTAGTGGATCTCATGCCTTACAGTGGATCTCATGCCTTGTACTGGATCTCATGCGTTGTAGTGGATCTCATGCATTGTAGTGGATCTCATGCCTTGTAGAGGATCTCATGGCTTGTAGTGGATC
>JADKLZ010072639.1:0-12080 GCA_021533235.1 Biomphalaria straminea | reverse complement strand
TACAAATGGAAGAATTGATGTGACATACAAATGGAAGAATTGATGTGGCATACAAAAGGAAGAATTGATGTGAGTTTCAGAGTTGATGTTTTTCCTAGACTCTTTCTTGAGTCCTCCGCCTATTCATCCCTTTGCATAAACCTGAACAAAACAATCAACGGATGTTGTCAACGGTGCCACGGTCTAGACTTGTCCATTTACTATCACACGGAACATTAGCACTGAGAGATCGGAGGGCAGCTTTAGACTGGGGTTGAAGTTAAGAGATGTGTTCTCCTGTACAGTCACAGAATTTTAATTATGCAAATTATTCAAACCAACTCATGAACGTAATGTTCAGTAGACAAAGACATTAGGCCCCCTTTATACATAGGCAAGTGTTACATGCATATTTCCATGGTACCGTTGAGAAGAAGTTAGGAGATTGGTGGCTGAGTAATGCGAATGATGCAAGATAAGCGGCATTGTCATTAGTGGTCTTAGCTACAACAGGCGACTTCAGATTGCAAGAGTACCAACGTGTGTTTTTGTTATTTATTAAGGGTTGTTCAGAATACGATTTTATATTATTACGTATGTTTACTAGATTCATCTCATTTGATCTCAGGTTGATTTTCTCCATATTGTAACGAAAGTTATATAGAATATTGTTCGCAAAAAAGTTATTCAAGCTACTTCAAGTCTTGTAAGTTAAGATAGAATTCGCCTCCAGCGGTTTACTTATGTACCAGTGGTTCGGTGTTCATCGACCGTCTACGAACAGCAACTCTTTACATTGAAAATCAACTTTGGATTGTGTCCCCTGACTACCGAGCCTAATTAACATTGTCTTTCCGTCCAATTTAAATTAATTCGCATTTTTTTCTGAAGACTTTCGACTTGGTTATCGTTAATTATTTTCACTTTTTTTTTTCCGACGTCAGAATCGTCCCATCACATATCACCTACTCTCATTGTGTGTATGCTAGCGTGTGAGTGTCTGTCCGTCGGTGGTCATTCATTTTGTAGAGGGTTGGACGGACCATTATTTCCTGCTTTATGTCGACTGCAGGAAGAACTCTGGCCACGAGGTCACGTCTGTAAAGTCCCTTAATGATGGAAGATCATTTCCTCTGTGTGTGTGTGTTTGTGCGCGCGCATGTGTGTATTTTTGTAAAAAATAAAAGTAAAACTAGTAGAAACTTTAAACACAAAGTCAACCAGCCTGGCTGCAGACAAAAAACTAAATGTATGGAGAAGATGGCCGAAAGTTTGGGACCCATGTCCAGCTCCATTCCACCTGCCCTGTGTTGCTTCTTATCACGTTCTGCCCATTGTGAAATTAAGTCCATCATTTCATCAAGCCGCAATCTCATAGATCGTAGCGAGCAGAACTGTCCCTGGAGGCGACCTCAGCGTTTACACTTTCATGATAGAACACGTCCAATAGCCAGCTTCCGGTTTGGTGAGATTCGTTTCTTTTTTTGTTTTGTTTCGTTTTTTGTTGTTTTTAGTTTTCAGATAAAACATTTTTTTTCCTTTTATTTATTAGCAATCAAAATATTTCTTTGAATGACGTTTGCTTTCTAGATTATATCTTTGCAGCAAGATAAAAAAAAGGAACTCTTTGTACCTAACAAAAAAGAAAAAAAAAGGAAAATTTGTGATGATATATTTTTTTCTGATTCTGAAGTACTTTGATATCTAAGGGTTTAAAATCCAATGGCGCTTTAGTATTATTGCTATAGTTATATACAGAGATAATGCTACCGGGAATAGTGCTGCATCTCCGCTTACAGTGGTTCTCACTGTGCTCACCGGAGCACTACTTAGAGCGCGACAAGGACTGTCTGTTTAGAGTTTACATCCTAAGATATAGGACGAACATAAACTTTTGGGCTAGTGTTTAACTCTACGCAAAAGATCATCTCCAGTTCACAGTTCAGCAAGGTCGGAAGTGGTGTAGCTACTCTGTGTGGGAACACATTGAATGTTTTTGAAATAGCCAGACCTCATGTATTTAGAAAAAATTCTAGTACTTTAATCACTGATGACAATTAGACTTTTAAAAATACGCTAACACATAGGCTAGTGCAGACCTATGCCCATATTGCCCTAGAAAATCAAGAGCGCTTGTTTATATTTTGTTATTTATTATACATAACAAAACATGAATCAATAAAAAAAAATATCAGATAATTGTTATTTATTAGTAATAAGTTAATTTGTTTGGTATCATATACATGAAATAAATGCTACTTATTGAGAGATGTGGCTGTATATATGGGGTTATTCCCCTCATTACATCTTATAAACGTTATTCTCTTACATCCCATTCTCTGTTCAAGTTGAAAAATGTTGATTAGTTGATTACAATACAAGAATCTATCCAAAAAAAAAAAATAACAAGTTATCAAATAATTAATTAATTTTGTTTAATATAGAAAAAAGGAAGCTTATTCCTGCAGTTATTGTGATATATGGAAGTGATTTCGAGGCTATTCCCCTTAGATAAGCTTTGTTAATTTTTAAAAAAAATCTTTTGTTTTTATATAATTTAGTGCTGAGGGGTTTCAAATTGAGGTGCTTCTTATTTCAAAGAGTACTTCTTAATGATTCCATCTCATAGTTAAGTCTGCTCTAGATCTATATCTTTTGTTATTCTAAAACCTTCGATTATTTAATACTGCTATTACCAAACTATTAAAAAAAATCAGTCATTAAATCACACACACACACAAGCAATCACACAAGCTCATGCTTATAGCATAGTGAATCGCATCCAATGACATAAAGCAAGACACGTCCGACGTCACATTAAATTCATTCATGGCACGCTTTCGTTGAATGACGCTTGTAGCTTAAGCTGTCTTTTATATTTCAAGGGAGATAAAATTTGAAAAGAAAAAAAAATACCTTTCTTTTATCTTCTCTTTTATTTAACATTTTTCCCCTGATAAAATAATTAATTATTTGATATGGCCATGTTTACAAGCTGAATGCTTCAAAGTTAATTTAATTGCTTTTTGTTTTGGAGACAGTTGATTTGTTGCGTAAATGATAATAATAAAAAACAACACTTATCTACCAATAAATCTTTCACTTTCTCTCTCTTACGACTTCAATATCAAGACGGAATTCATCAATGCAAATGACACAATAGTTACATCCACAGCAGCATATATTAGTAATATACACATGCATGCATTGCGATGGTATTTTCAGAATGTCCCAAATAGATAGACAGATAAATAGATAGAAAGATAGATAGATAGATAAATGGTAATCTGGTAAAGAGATCCGTGGGTGAGTGGAGTTACTCCCAAAACTTCTTTGAAGATATCGAGTTCCGATCCCGATGGAGACTATACATTTGTAACTCAAGCTAAATTTGCAGAGCGCCAATGGTCAGGAAGATGTACCTTTTTCCAGATAACCCACTGTGCACTGAACATCTAGAATTATGAAGACCAGAGTGCACTGAACATGTTATAAGAGCGTTAAGAGCACATTGCACAGTGCATGTTGTAGAACCATGGAGATCATAGGTCACTGAAAACACTGACGTTAGCCAAGGAAACTATACTATAATAGTAGTATTTAGACACTGCAAATGTGCATTGGTTCATTGTACTTTCTCGACCTCTCTAAGTCTAAATGGAAAACTCCACAAGAAGTCTTCAACGACATCCAACAGAAATCATTACGACCAGAACTTGTCGAGTCCTTTCGACGCTTTCAGGGAATAAATACAACAACGCCACTTTTTTTTTCTACTTAAACTTAATTCCTAATGTTCCTTCATCAAGTCAAAAGTCGGACATATGACCGGAGACAGCAGGAGACAGAGCTGTTCTATTATCGCCCTTGGCTCTCGTTAAATGGTTCCTTGTGCCACGTTTCTGTTCAGTCATCACATTTACTAAGAAATTTTATCCGGAATATAATGGGAGGTAGAGGGGAGGGAGAGAAAAACATGTTTTAAAAAAATAAATAAAAAGACATAAAGAAGTCGAGAGGGAAAAAAAGTTTCAGAGAGACAACTTGCGTCCCTCCAGGCGAGATAAGAAGAGTAATGTCCCTTGACACGAATAGAGTTATCTTTTACTAGTTACAATCTCCAGAAATAAAGAGATTTATTGATTATACGAGTTTGTTAGTTTGTAAGTCGTTGATTTTTTTTTCTACTTAACATCAGTCGTTGCAACACTATTTTATGTATCAGGACAGCTTATTGGATTATTTCTATGTACTATTGTGTCCGTATACAAACGGAAGTGGAATACAGAAAGAAAGCTGTGATAAGTGTTAACTTGGTCAGTTGCATTGCCTTGTCTGGCTACTTAATGGTCATATGTTATATCTTGTCTGACAAAATCTTTCCGGGGGGGGGGATGAGTATGGGCGGTAGAAATACTGAATGAATGACAGAAAGACTGATTGAAGCTTTTGGTATAAGAGCGTTAAGACCAAATTACACAGTGTATGTTGTGGTACCATGGAGATCATAGGTCACAGAAAACACGGAAGTAGTCAAAGAATCTATGCTATAATGGCGGTATGTGCATTGGTTCATTGTACTTTCTCGACCTCTTTCTAAAGTGACAACGGTTAGTGTTTGCATTATTGCCTGCAAATTATATAGATCATATTTGGCTATTCAAAATAACGTGAAATGCTGCCCTGTAACTTAAACAATGCACTAAGGAAATAACTGTAACTTTTAGAACTAATTTGTAGAGTACAGTATTCAATGGGAAGAGGATGTCTATAACCAGAATACACTGATCAAATCCTCTGTCATTGCTCTAAACAATTTCGCTTATTTAAATTTGTGTTGGCTTCAATTATTTAAAAAAAAAAAAAGATTGATATGTGGAAATCTTTAAAAACGCCACAAAGACATTTCCGATCCTCTTTTATTTCAAAACGAAATCTCTTTTCATCCTTTATTCGTCAAATTTTTTTTCGTTAATTTTTCGTTTCAAGTTTTGAAGTATTTCACAATCGTTGCCCAAGTTTATTTTAGCATTTGTGTCATTATCACGTCATAAACGGAACATTTTCTGGCAGTCACAAAACCTAATTTCCGGCGAACACACGAGCTTTGGAAAACTATCTATTACACATAGAAGTTATTGTTTTATTTTGAACGTCATACATCTCATTTTTTTTTCAGAATCTACTAATCATACTTACATTAGAACATTTAAATATTTAACTTTTTTATTGGTATTCATTTAAGTCTGAACTTGAAAATAATCATAAGCTCTATTTCTATTCAATACGTCAGGGGGATATTTCAATTAAAATTACAGAATATGTATTTTAGTCTGGATTGAATTCAACTACGTGTGTTTGTGTATGTAGAAAATCAATGGGTTAAAAAAAAATTTACAATTAAATTTTACTGGCACTTGCTTCATACAACAAAGTTCGACTATTATACAGTAAATTTTATTCCGAAGGTTGGTAAATGAAGTCACCTGTCAATGCGGTATTTTTTAGTTTAAATCAAATTACAATCTTTCTCATAGCAAATTAGGCTACAACACTATTAAGCTAAAAAAAAAAAGCTTAGGAAATTAAAAGCTTAGATAGATTCATACTACTGTATCTAAAGTTAGCTTATCTAATATATCGCCTAAAGTAGAATATAAGGAGCATATATGTATGTTCATTATAGAAATTGAAATCCCTTGACCAATCTTAATGAAACTTGGCATTAACTTTCCTTAGATACCCCGGTAATAGCGGTGATCTTATGTAAAGTTGCCCTACAATCTCAGAGTTCAGTACATTTAGGCCAATGAGACACCTTGACACAGATAACTAATAAGACAGCATAGATGTGCTTTTATTATAAAACTAAAGCAAAACAGATTTTATTAAGGCACGAGTAAAAGCAGTTCCAAAGTGAGGTTTTGTTGATGCATTTGTTTTTTAGACGAAGAAAGAAGTGCACAAAATCCTTGACCTTGGCTCCTGTAATACTATGTTTATATTGAGCAAAGTTTAGCAGTTAGTGCACATTATGTATACCCTTGAGTTCCAAGTAATACAAAATATAATTACCTAGACTCTCTAATCTAATTATACTCGCGCAGAATAGTTAAACGAAGCAACGAACAGGGAGGAGGTAGGAGGTAGCCTGGGTAGATGTTTATGATTCCCTCTGGGTTGATACACACATTTCCCAGATAAAAAAAAAACGAAGTTTAACGGCTAGTTAAATATAAATGATAATTCTATGTGGCCCTCAGCGGGGGCTCCTACTGAAGCCCACGTTCGCTCAGCACGCAATGGAGTGCAGCCAAGCCATTGTTCTAGTTGATTTTAGCTTTTTTTTATTTTTTAAATTCGCCTTTAGAAAAAACACCCTCTCTTTATAATTAAATTAATGAACGCTAATGCTATGTGCTGGCTGAATTTCCATGAACAGAAAACGTGCCTGATGCTCCAATGTGTAGTAAATGGTGGCAGAAGATAAACATAGGTATGCGTTCTTTTAACTTTAAGCTATCGAAAATAAAGGGAGTTTTCAAATTTAAAGTGGATTGCAGTACTCTGCTACTGTTAACAGTTTGATTTTCCAAGTTACCGTCTACGTTAAGGCAATAAAATACTGAAAGAGAGGTGATAAAGAGAAAGCGTTAGGGAGAAACGCGGTGATGATATAATGGGACTTGCAGAATAACGAAAAATGGAGGATAGGAAAATGTTTTGAAATAAATAGACAAAATAAACAAAGTCAAGGACACCTTATTGAAAGGTCACTGTTGCCAACTAAAGAATAAAAGAGAAATTGGTTTCTGTTATATGCAAAGAGTTTAGAAATTTAATTCTACAAGGGCCAGAAAAGGTGACACAAATAATTCAATGGTTTAATGAAATACTTCGCTCATCAATAGTTCCGGATGTCAGGGAGGGTTTTGGCGGCCGCAGACTCGTCTTGTCGTATGGGGTATGAAGTCTTTGCCCGGGCCTACCCTCGCGCTGAGCAGGATGAACTGAACAAAAGTAACGGCATGTAAAGTTAAAGTTCAGTAATTCAACTGGACAACAAGTTATGGACTGTAACTATTGTCAACTTATATCAGCGAACAACAATGTTATAAAGTTAACAGTTTAATGACTAATGAAATGATAAAATGATAAGGCATAATAAATGGATACATGAATACACATCAATATAGTATCGATCATTCACAATATAGTGCAAATATGTTTACACAATAGCGCACCTTAACATTACTGCCAAGGTCTACCAGGGCTAACAACGCCCACACTCAACAACTCAACACCATGGGTGATGTCAACAAAAATCAAGGACCAAATCGAACAACTCCTGACTCCACCAGATACCAAGCCTAAGTCCCCAAAACTGGGGAAAACAAACACTAACTCCAAAACGCCATCACAACAAAGCTAAAGCAAAACACCATCGACCCACTCACACCGAGGCAACCAAGAAAATGACAACAAATCGCACCACCTTAGAAACAGATACTCGCGGAGCTTATGGTGTAAAGAAAAGAATAGCAATCCCAATGCGCATAAACAAGCTGCGCATGACACCGGATACACTGAAAAAAAAAGCTTATTATTTAAAGATTAGAACGCGATAGTCCTTTCAAAACCGATGTCGGATCTAGACCTAGATCTAGTTGTCTAGATTTAAATTTTTTTCATTTTTTACTTGAAAAAATAAAACGGTCAAACTAGACTTTTCCCAGTGCGGACAACAAGCTGGTGATTCTTTTCACAGCGATGGACATCAACGGTTACATTTCTAGAAAAATTGTTAGAGCCGTTTATGAGATTAGCGTTAAGGTTTCACAATCCGCACACCCTCCAATTTTCAGGTTACAGGTTACAGATGGTTTTGACTTGAGTAGAGGTATTGTAGTAATGAGGAATCGTAAAGGAAGATTTCATTCTTGTTTCCAGGTTAGATCAGATATGATGTGTTTTACATGCCACAAGGTACTACCAATAAGACCTAATGTTAACAATTTAGCATTCAGGGGGCGTAGCTAGGAATTTTCGTTTTGGGGCCCGAGGTGCTTGGCCTCTTTGGGGGCCCGTGCATTTTGAGTAATATTTAATTTTTAAAGTAAGAAACACTCATTTGGGTGCCTGCCGCTCAAGTAGGGGATTTTAAAAGTCCCCCCCCCCACTCTAGCTACGCCACTGTTAACATCACGAATATTCTTTAGTTTATGATGTATGGGGTGTTTGGGTGAACCTATATATGGTCATTTTTAATATGGAAGATATCGATTGAATTAAAGTTCTTTGAATTTTAAAATGATTTTTGTTCCGTATAAATAGTTTGGTGCTGTTTTCAGACACACTCATATACACACACATACACACAAACACACGCATATTTTATGTATATATATATATATATATATATATACACACACACGTGGTTTACGGAACTGAATGTCCCTAATGGCGAAAATGGTAATTAAATTATCCGCCCCTACCGTTTTGTCTGGACACGAGCGTTATTGCATTACCTCCTCTTGCTTCCCTACGACAATCGCCATCACCAATGCCATCACCAAGCTAATCCCAGAATGCCCTGGGCATGTAGATTTCCCCCCCCCCTCATTCCTTCCCCCTCCTCCATGAGCTTGAGATGCCCATGAGTCTATCTCCAAATCTACATTGAAGTTGAGAGCCTAGGAGTACGCGTTCGAACGCAGGGGGGTGGATACTGTCGCCATTATCTACCTAATTAGCATTAGAGATACACCCACAGCTGCGAGAGGTTACTTCCGGTGGGACTACGCTTTTAATGTCTTTTTTTTTTTAAATGAAGAATATGTCCCAGAAAATCATTCCTATATGGACAGTGGATGGAAGTGGAGCAAGAAGCTACTAATAATTAAACTCGTAACAAGAACAAATGCAGAGCATTCTAGACTATTTGTTTCACGTTTCTTGATAAAAACATTCATAAGAAAGAAAGATTTTAGAAAAAACAACAACCTTTTGAGTCAGGATTTTGAGATTTTACCATTACTAAAGAAATACAAGACACCGATGTCTAAGATAAACAGACACAAAAACTCTTTAGTCCCACTGGCAATAAAATTATTTAATAAAATTCAACTATCTGATTTTAACATTTCACATGTAAATTATGAGTGTGTCTGATATGAGTGTGTATTTTGTTTTCCACAGTTATAATGTTTAGTTTGGTGTAATGCACACATTGTAAGACAAATTTCCTTATGGATAATGTCGATTATTATTATTATTCCATTTCTATCATTCTTTGTGTTAGGCTGATTCAATAATCATTCATTTCAAAACGAACGAGTTTCCGACGTATTGGAAATGACATGAAACTGTTTGAACTAAGAACTCAGTCTCCCAAAGGGAATTGGGAAAATTAAAGTCATTAAACAGTCACTCTCATAAAATGTTGAATGAAAATAAAAATACAGAGAGCGAGAATGCAAAGTCAAAGAAGAGAACCAACGCAAAGTCAAACATGTTATTTAATTAGCTGAAGCGACATGTTAAATATCATTATTGTCGATTGTTATGTTATCTTTTATTTGTGGGTGGGGGGGGGTAGGGGGGGGTGGGGAGGAGGTTTCAACGACCCGTTGACCGTTGATTAACCAAGAGTCCGCACTCGGACATACGGCACAAGCCGATACATCTTTTAAAAAAGGTGAAGATGGCTTTAGGACTCATTATTGCATTAAAAATATAAAATGAAAGAATCCAAAATCTAGATTTAAGATGGGCAAAGCTCCATTGCAAGTAAGTATGCAAATTTTAAAAACTATAGAATAATTGTTAATTCACTTATTTGGTTGGCAAGAAAAAAAAAGATTGAATAAGTCGTAAAACATGTAAATTAAAGAATAAAAGTGAAGTTTGACATTATAGGCCCTGACTGCACCCAACAGACATTGGGTTAGACTTTGTAGAATAAGAACCTAATATTGTAAACACCTAAAACATATTGCAATCAAATCTGAACACAGTCACAGAGACGACCAACAGCCTTTGGTCCAAAACACAATTCTCTTATCTCATCTCTGACCCCACATTTCATTGTCCCCCTCTGACAGCCTCCAATTCTTCTACACCGCCATTATACCATCCAGACTGACCAGTGGTCGGACTTTACGACACGGATCACATTTCCAGGGCCACGCAGTGTATTGCCCGGCTATCGCTCTCGACCAGGGCTTTCCGATTACTCCCTCTTTCAAAATATTCCCAGCGTAACCGACTATCAGCTCTTCCATCTAAGTTTGGAAAACAAGCAAATAATCGATAGGACCCCCCCCCTGTACCAAGTTCTTGTCGTAAATAAACGTCTGTCTCTAACCCTTGCCATTTTCTTTGCATTGCATCTTGGACGACTTTATTTATTTCTCATTTAATAATAGAAGCATGTATTTTTATATCTATAACTCAATCTTGCCTGTAAATAATCTTGTAAGCTATTACAAGATTATCTAGACACAGGCACTATCACGGGGAAACTATCTATATATGTATGTACGTTACAAGAAAAGTTTACGAACTAACTTTCCACTTTGTTCTTCACATGCTATGACAAAAAAAAAGAGAAAAACTTCTTAAACGTGTTGAATTTTTAAACCTAGATTTATTTTTTAAAACATATATTAAACATAGATGAGTGTGTAAGTTTTTAATCAGTGGTCAATTTTTCTGCAAGGAATAAAAAAAAGTAACACAATCTGTGTATTATCTATTTAACTGTGGATTATTAAATAGAGAAAAAGTACCCGAAAGACCATAATGATTATGTTATTAGTTTAAGCTTTTACAACTTTACATATTCTTTTTTTTTTATTCTTGCGAATCTTGGCTCTCATTGTGGAAATGGAGAGGAGGATCCTAGCTATGGAATTGAGATGCTACAGAAAGCTCCTAGCCATGGAATTGAGATGCAACAGAAAGATCCATCCCTAGCAATGGAATTGAGATGGTACAGAAAGATCTTAGCCATGGAATTGAGATGGTACAGAAAGATCCTAGCCATAGAATTGAGATGGTACAGATAGATCCTAGTCATGGAATTGAGATGCCACAGAAAGATCCCACGTATCACCATCGAAGACCACGTCACAAGAGAGGAGATAGGACAACAAAGGCAGTAGAACCCCACGATGACCTGCTGGCCACTGTCAAAAACAAGCTCAAAGTAAAACGATACAACCGAATCACAAGGTCCTCAGGCAAACAAATCCTCTGCAGGGAACAGTACCTCGGAAAAGAAAAAAGATGGGAAGTCAACATCATAGAACGGACGGTGAAAAAGCACAAAACGGGGAGGAATTTTGAGAGATTCGGTTGACAGATCACGTGTGGTGCCCCAACGTTCCAACAGACTAAGGGATAGGTGAAGGTGATAATCTTCCATCAATTAATTCTTTCATTAAAACTTCGCAATAAATTTTTCACTTCAAAGGTGTACCTCTAGCCTCCCACCCCCCACCTTTAGTAGCAAGACTACGACTAAAACTTTCATTGGAGGGCTACACCTTTGTATTTATGAAACTGTTTTCTGCCTTTCTAAAACTACCTTCTTTTTTTCAGAAGTTAAAGTAATCCAACAGATCTATATATAGTCTATAGGAAAAAAAAATCTTATTTTCCGCCTATTTTATCGAAAGTCAATGTTCATGAAATGACTATCGCGTCCTTACAGGATTTACCGACATCTAATCGCTTGGCATTAGTGATACATATATCCTTCCTAAACGTGACATCCATTGCTTCTAGGCAACTTGAATCCTGGGCATCGATTACCCTGCCGGATAGACGATTACTAGATCGACGTCGAACCAGAAAAAAATAAATATAGAAATGAAAGTATCTTTTATCGATAGCCAATCTTGTGAGTAGATCATGCCTTGTTGTGGAACTTCCCTGTAGTGGATCTCATGCCTTGTAGTGGATCTCATGCCTTGTAGTGGATCTCATGCCTTACAGTGGATCTCATGCCTTGTACTGGATCTCATGCGTTGTAGTGGATCTCATGCATTGTAGTGGATCTCATGCCTTGTAGAGGATCTCATGGCTTGTAGTGGATC
>JADKLZ010072614.1:0-11792 GCA_021533235.1 Biomphalaria straminea | reverse complement strand
TTAGACGGATAGATAGACAGATGGATAGATAGATAGATAGATAGATGATTAGACGGATAGATAGACAGATGGATAGATAGATAGATAGGTGGATGGATGGACGGACGGACGGAATGGGAGACGAAAAGCTAGCACAGTTTTCTATGGCTAAATAAGTGTATATAACAAAACAGTGGTTAGGAGCTTGCGTGTGTATGTGTGTGTTTTCTCTTGTGTGTCTGTCAATGTCCACGTCTGCTCGTGTCCTCGTCTATGTCTCTCAATTAGAGCACATTGTTACTTGCCCGCCTCCTGCTTTTAATCTTACATCTCTATAAATCTGTGCAGTACTGCAGGCTGCATCGCTCTCCCCCACCACCCCCTTTGTCCAGGTACCAGCGTTGAGCTAGTGAAATTCTGAAATCCTTATAACAATCTTAGTAATGCTAAACCATGGCTCCAGGGATGGACACTTGTACAAATACCCGATTCCAGCAACCCTCTCCCCCCACCAAACTCCTCATCCACACGCACGGGGGGGGGGGGGGGCCTTCAACCACGTTTCCGCTGGACTATTTTTAGATCTATGGGCAACATTCGAAGAGGACGGAGCCCTTGGGGCATTTTGCAATCGATACAATTTTTATCATATTTTCGCCTATTTAAAAAAAAATGCAATTTCTTTTCGTCAAATTCAACTTTTTATCTTGTCATTGTTAATGTGAGAACTAGACTCTAAAAAAATATGATGTATTTCCTTTTTTTTTTTGCCACTCTCACAGTCAGACATTATTATTCATTCTACAAGCGTTTCAAATATGTAGCTTTGAGATTCGTTATGTGAACTGAATTTTCTTACAATACGTTTTACATTATTTATGAACGGGTAATTTTCTTTCACAAAAAAAAAAAAAAAAAAAAAAAAATCACATAATCATAATAAATAAAATATTCATTGTTTTGGCTTTTATTTAGCCGATAGGATGGCTGTTTGGTCGTGTGGTATGCGCTCTAGACTGTCATATACATAATCATGGGTTCGAAACCTGCTGAAGAGACGAATAGTTTGCATCTTGAATCACTGGACTATTGGAGAGAGGAAGAAAAATGCAGAAAGAGAATGACTCGAATGAGATTAAAGGGAGGATAGAAAAGAAAGGTGACAGAAAAAGAGAGACTCGAAAAGATGAAGAGAGAGATTGGGCAAGAGGGGAAGGAGGAAGAGAGAGAAATGGAAGAAAGAGGAAAGAGATCGGTAAAGAGTAAAGGAGGAAGAGGGGAAGTGAGAAAGGAGAGAGAGAGAGAGAAAAGATCACTGGTTCAGTATAAGCGAGTTATAGATACCGCGTGATTACAATGTATTTTCTGTTTCAGATCGCCTGCCCAGAACTGGATACTTGCCAGCAGAATATCACCAGACGGCAAGCTGGTGGCTCTGTGTGACGACCAGAAGCACCTGCACGTCTTTGAGTCGAGCCAAGATGGATGTCGCCTGATCTCGTCCAGGTGAGTAGCACTGTCTCTCGACTTTGTGTGAGAAATGCTGGTACGTCTGGCGACACGTGAGGTGGAAGACAATGGTCATGGGAGTTTCACTGATAATTATGAAACACACCTAAAAATTTAGAAAGAAGAAATCTTTAGTTTACATTTTATTTAGTCACCAATATTTCCCCAAATCTCTTTAACAAATAAACCCAGCTGATACCAGAATTTTACAAAGATTCTATCAACTCACTCTGTCTGGTAAAAAGTTTGTACACGATATTTCTCCCACACGCCTTCTTTGGATGATTATGAAACCTTACACAATTATTAATTGGCATAAACAAGGCATACAAAATTAACAAACTATTCAATTTATTATTGGTAGATTTTTTTTTTTTATACCAACATAGGAATATGATGGGAAACTAAACTTCATTATTTACAAATATGGTTGAAATTGTTGCGTTTCGTCCCCTTGGATAGTTGAACAAGCTATTTTTTTCCGATCAAGTTGAACCTATTTATTGTACCTAACAAAACATGAAAAAAATTAACCACTTAGTGTATTAATTACTGGTAATTAATTATTTTATTTGATATCCGATAAGAGAAAACAACTTCTACATTATGCAAATATACAATTGCAAGTGCGGAGTTTTTCCCCTTAGATAAACTTTGAATTTTTGTTTTTTTTTAAAGAATGTTGTCTACAGGGTTCCCGCGGCCTCCTGATTTTTCAGGAGCTCCTGGAAATCTCCTGAAATAGCAAAATATATGAAAAAGTCCTGGAAATCTCCTGAAATTATTAAAAATCTCCTGAAAGTCATAATAATCTCCTGAAAAATAGACAAAATTGTCTTTTTGGGTGTCATTTAATGCGAAATACGTCGATCCTACGGGCGATGAAGAAAAAAAAACGTCATTGTCGGCTTTCATTTAATAAAAATGTAATAATATGGCGAATTCAAACCTAAAACGGAAGTTCTGATACTTTGTTTACTTTAATAGTCACTGACATATATAGATATCTAGATCTAAGTATTCTAAGAATATCTCGATCTCTTTAAAAAAATCAAAAGTGATTTTCTTAAAAACAAATCTAGATGCACATAGGTTTGATAGATCTAGATCTAGAATTACTGAATTAGAATGAAAATGCTAGATCTATTTTATATAGATCTAAGTCTTAGTCTTATAAAGACTTGATATTGAAATTAAGACTAGACCCGTAAGTGGCGTAAGACCGGCATATGATAATGATAATCATATGACAAGTGAAGTCATAAGCGAGATCTACTAGTACTAATCTACTCATCTAGATCTAGATTCCTAGATCAGATCTAACTTAGTAACTACTTACTATGACTTAATTTCTTAAAACTAAACTAGATACTAGATTAGATAATAAAGATCTACTCTACTACTTTATTTTATCTAATCTAGTCAATGATAGTCATTGTTAGAGTGAGTAGAGTCACAGACTAGACTAGAGCTACACTTTAGTCTTAGAGTGTGACTTAAAAGTCTAATAAAGATTAAAGTCAGAGTGAGACTTACTAAGAGTAAGACAGCACTGTACTAGATCTATATAATAATATTATTAATTATATACTCTAGATATACTAGATCTAGAATCTAGTAAGTTAAGTAAGTACAGTCTTAGATAAAACTTAGAATTTAGTAAAGTAGTAAAGTCACTAAAGTTAGCCTTTAAATTTAAGACTTTAACTGTTTACATGACTCACAGTTACAGTGTTGACACTAGCAGTGACTAGCTAGCTTAGTGGCTTATAATCTATACTTTAGATTTAGTTACATAGTAAGTTAAAATGACTTAGACTTAAATTTAGGTTTTTAGCTAGGCCTACTTAGTAACAGTCACACTTAGTGAGTTAGATTTAGAATTGTAGTAGTATACTAGACTCTATATTCTAGTATATATCCTAGATTTTACTAGAGATCTAGATTTTAGTAATAGTATTAATAACTAGATCTATTATATTTATTACACCACTAAATACCAATCTAATATAGATACAATCTATCATCTAGTACTAGTCATTCTAGTCTAGATAGATCAAGATCTGGTAGATACAGCCTATTCTAGACTAAATTAAAATCTAGATAATCTTGAGACTAGATCTAACTCAAGGACTACATCTATCTACAAGCTAGTTTGAGAAAAAAATTATTTTATAAATAATGGTATTAATATTAGAATAAATTAATTTTGATTTTCGTTACATAATAAAGAGCTAGATGTCTAGATAAACTCTACCTCTGAGTACTCTCAACTCTATAGATTTTTAGATTATTACTTCTAATCTAGAGACTTAGATATATAGGGTCTACTATTCTACTATACTGTCTGTAGTTTAGGAGTTTAGGGTTGATGCCTGAGGTATTATATATATATATATATATATATATATATAAATATATATATATAATATATTATATATTTCTAAAATTCTAGATTTAATAGAAATCTACTTAGATTATATTATGGAATCTAGATCTACTCTCTTAGTTTTAGTTTTATAAATCTAGATAGTGAAGCTGATGGGGCTTAGAGTATCTAATAGTGTAATATGTTCTATAAGCTGCTTTATAAAATTAAACTATTCATGGTTTTATTTTCAAATTCACTTCTAGCTGTATGATTCAGACCTAGATTTAAATACAGCTATTGTTAATAATAAAAACAATCAATGAAATAGATTTCCACTAAAATAGTTAATTGATACTGACAGTGTGTTATACATTGCAATTTGTTTTTAGAGATTTTAATTAATTCCTAAGGCTGACTAGTACAAGCAATAATATATATACAGAGAGAGTAGTGCAAATAGGTTTATTGATTTACCAGTACTATTTTCCTCAACCAATCAGTAACTTATGAATTTACTAATTTGAAAAAAAAACAACTAATTTTATTACATGTATGACTGTTCTTATATTTATTACTAAGTATATAGTTCGCGTTTTTTCGCTCCTGAAATTGAATATTTTCTCCTGAAAAACTCCTGGAAATCTCCTGAAATCCCAATCTCAGAATGGTGGGGGAACCCTGTGTATATTTTGCTTCTGCGTTTATGTCTGCCGTAAGTGCCCTGTCTCACTTGCGCCCAACTCGAGGCCCCATAAAGTTGGCCCTTTTTCTGGACCTCTTCATTGCGGCCAGTGTCGGTTGGGTTTTGGTTTGTGAAAGTCTAGATTCACCACATCGTTAAAACGCTTTATTCGTCTATAAATTTGTTGTTTGGATGTGTATACAATTGAGTGTTTATGTGCCTGTGTATGTGTATGTACAATTGGGTGTAATGTCATGTATGTGCGTGAGCACATCGTCTGGAATCTTCTATTAGCCTCCTCCAAGTCCTGTCTGTAAGAATAATGTCAAGGTGAATACGTTTGACATGTTGCTTTATTATTTGCCTTGACGTGGCAGTTCATATGTACTTTTTGATTGACTCCTCCCACCCCTCTCTTCACTTTATCTTTCTCTCTCTTTCTCTCTTTCTCTCTCTCTTTCTCTTTCTATTTCTCTCTCTCTCTCACTTTCGTTCAATTTATCTTTTTTTCTCTCATTTTTTCCCTATTACTCTCTTTTTATTTCTCTAATGCTTTCTTTCTTTGTCATCCTTTTACTCTCTCTCTCTCATTCTCTCTTTTTCCTTATCTCATTCTGTCTCTCTTGCTTTTTCTATTTTCTCTTTCTTATTCTTTCTTTCTCTTTCCCGCTCGTTGTGTGCTATCATGCGTATTATGTTTTCCTTTTTTTTTTCTTTCTTTTACAGCTTAAATTTGTAATGTTAACTTGGTTTATTTTTAAATGAATAAAATGAAAATAAAATTTAAAACTTAACAACAAATAAAATAAGCAGCCTACTAATTTACTTTATGCGTTTATTTCGACACATACTAGAGTTTATTGGAACCAAAGGACTGAGATTATAAAGCTTTCATAAGTACAACTGTTACATAAAATTTCAACTTTATACACATTACAAAACTCCACAGTTCTGAAATTTTGTGCCCAGTTCTTTGTGCCTACGACCCCTCTCGAGAAGGTCGTCCCTTGCAAGGATGAGTACTTTCTTCGCACGTGGTCGTGATTGGCAGCTCCTTGATGACGCGGTCTCACCCCCCAGTCCCTACATTGCACGCTCACACACGCACGCATGCGCGCACACGCCGACTAGGTCCGGCGGACGTTGAAACTATTCACTTCCTCGTATGGTAGCGTACGACAAATATTGAGTTTAATTTTAAGTCCTCGGCCCGTCCTCCTCATGGATAGCTGCTGCTGATTTTCATTTTCCCCGCGCGTAGTTTTGTTTTTGATAACTGACTTGGTGTGGCGGGAAAATACTTTCGTGGACTCTAGTACTGGCGGATGGATTAGAATTCTCCACGAGCCGAGGTCTTGGGGAGGACAGAATAGGACTCTCAATACTCTGGACAATTTTACGCGATGTTTTTTTTTTTAATCGAGTTTTAGGAAACTTGAGCTATACATATACCTAATACAATGCAAAGTAGATATTT
This sequence comes from Biomphalaria straminea, assembly GCA_021533235.1. Classification (NCBI taxonomy): domain Eukaryota; kingdom Metazoa; phylum Mollusca; class Gastropoda; family Planorbidae; genus Biomphalaria; species Biomphalaria straminea. The sequence goes on along the minus strand of JADKLZ010072614.1, from coordinate 5,774 downwards.
ACAATGAATGGGCAGCTTACAATTTTATTTTACCCTACAACACTTTCTCCTATTAGTTGTTTATTTCCGACCTTTGGCTGAGTAATTTGGGTGGCAGTTCAGACTCCGATGAAGATCTTTGTTATTTGAGGCGTAAATCTAGCTGGGTTGTGGTTGCCAAAAAAAGTAACGCTAGCTGGGTTGTGGTTGCCAAAAAGTAACGCTAACTGGGTTGTGGTTGCCAAAAAGTAACGCTAGCTGGGTTGTGGTTGCCAAAAAGTAACGCTAGCTGGGTTGTGGTTGCCAAAAAGTAACGCTAGCAGGGTTGTGGTTGTCAAAAAGTAACGCTAGCTGGATTGTGGTTGCCGAAGACGTAACGCTAGCTGGGTTGATGTTGCCAAAGACATAAAAACAGCATGAAACGTTCTCTATTTAAAGCTGGTAAAAGAGATTGGACAAGAGCGCTCTATGTACACTAAAGAAGCGTAGAGACACTCTCAACTGATTTAATTCTCCGCAACATGTTCAGTTTCTACTCTATCAACATGATTGGTTTTTTAAAAATGAAACGTTTGTAAGGTTCTGTAGACCATTCTTTGCTAAATGGATATGTTTTAGTAAGGTCCCGTAAATCTACGTGGTCCTGCCTTTATATATATATGCAATGTGTTTGCCACATTCGTTGATTCAGCTTTCGTTTCACAGTTATTGTTTTTTTTTTGTTTTTTTTGTTGCGAGTTTCACACAAATGGTCAACACTTGTTGATTGGTTTTAGATACAAATTATTTCAGGTACCGGTAATGGGGATTCATGAGTATCTAGAGCCATTACATTCACTGCAATGGCCGGAATACCCCCCCCCATCAAACACACACCAGCCCCCTACTTTGTTCTAATACCAGGTAACCGTCACTGGTAAACCAGAAAACAATTGCTGAATACGAGTGATAATCGCAACACTATAACATTATTCCGCGAAGTGGTTCTCAAATAAACTAGACAAACAAGAATATGGAGTGAGAGACGGCTGGAGGAGATTGGGTGAGTTTGCAGGTAAAATTGACTCTAATCTGACTTCAGAAAAATTTAGGTGAATGGTCTTTAAACTGCTTATTAATAAGTAACTGGTCATCTTGTTGGTTGCATGGTTAGGTTTTGGGTTTTAAGCAAAAAAGTACTCAATGATTTCAAGACATTTAATAATATATTCCACCCTTGATGGGTGTACTTGGAAGTATTTTATATTCCTTTTCAGTGCGGTCATTAAAACACAAGTTTCTTAAAATAAAAAAAAATTCTTTAATTGACAGCGTTTAGAGTAATCATTGTAAATTATTGAAATGTACAAACTATCTGGCTGTTGTGTCTGCTACTAATGGATGGAGTTGGGTGGATAGGACACGAACGTATGGGAGTGAGGAAAAAACAAACAAGAGATACATTTAAAGAAGCTGAAGAAATGAGGCAGCAGTACTTTGAGAAGGACAGAGACTCAACTGACGCTGGTATTGGCCTGGCAGAATGGAAGAATTATAGAGATAAAACGTATGAGAGAGAGGAAGAGAGAGAGAGAGAGATGAAGAGAGAGAGAGAGAGAGAGAGAGAGAGGATTGGGAGATAGGGAGAATGATAGAAAAACAAAGAGGGGATGCTGATGAGTTTGTAAGATCCACATCAGCTGTTGATCAGGAGGTCTGTTCTCAGACTGACAAAGATGGAAATACTCCACGCGCCCCGTCTCCTCTGGTACCCGCTCCACCCCCCCCTCTGTTGACCCTCCCCTCTTACCCTCATTTTCTCACATTTATAAAAAGCCTGAAAAAAGTGTTCCCCCTCCCCTCCCATTTCTTTCCTCCCATTTTAAAACCGTCCGCGTTTCTAAATACCGTGTCCTCAGTTTCTTGGACTCTCTCTCGCCCCATTCTCCCCCCCCCCCTTCACCTCTCTACATTCCTCTTCATCTTCTTCCATTTTTCCCCTTCATCTCACTAAATCCTCTTTAGTCATTAATTAATTTAAATTACTTGCAAAATAAAGAGGAAATGAAAAAAAAAAAGGAAGAGAGGAAAAAAAAAGATGACGTAAAAAAAGTCTAAGGATGCTTGCAGACTGGGAAGCAAATGTCTGAGAGTAACGTGTTTTGATCTACTCTGATTACATATACTACGTTTGCTCGTACTATTTATTTAGCTAATAATAAATAAAAATATATGTGCCGGATTAAATCCGGACATCCAGTGTTGTTGGCCAGGACCTCCTCAACCCAGGTAACATCGAAACTTTAAGCGACATTGTATGATTATTTACAAGTGAAAAGACGGAAGAAATCAAGGAAGTCCGAAACTTGGTCACAATGATGATTAGGCACCACAATGACTCTGTGGAAAAAAAAATACGCGAACTAAAAATAATGGTCGTCTCACGAGGTCCTCGGGGCTCGCAAATATCTTTCTCGCAGGAAACAGTGCCGTGGAAAAGAAGAAGCAGATAGAAAAAAGCGAGAGGAAGACACCATCAAAGTATTAAAGGACTTGTCATATTACTCAAAGCGACAGACAAAAAAAGAATGGAGAGAAACGGTCAGCCTAACGGTCAGCCTAACGGTCCAACAGAAATTGGGAGAGGTGAAGATGGATATGGGATATTAAAAAAAAATCTGTCAACAGTCTATATTATTTTCTAACTTTTGTGGACATAGTTGATCTTGGCACAACGACATAGTAATATCTTCTCCGGTAGCGATAAAGAAGCTTGTGAATTCTACATCACCAGCTATCTGCACAACAAAGAGATGAATAGCTTTCTAAAACTTTCCCGAATTGTTTCGTTTGAATCCTCCGGAGTTACCTCCGGCGAGGTCTATTTGATTTCATCTAGGGTTAACATTGGCCGTGTTGCCGGCCACGCCATACCGGAGTCAATGAATGCGCCGAGATATGTCACTGGCTTTGGTTTAGTCTTGAGATGTGTCAGAATATGGAGTGACTGATCAAGCCGATTCTGGAGCGGCAGAGTTTGCCCCAGGGCTAGCTGATAGGGCAGATTTCTTTCTCTTGGCTTACGCAGCTTCGTTTCTTTTGCATTCGGTGAAGTTCGTACCAGCACGTACAGTCTGTCTCCATAGTCTTGGACTACCGTATCTCCTTCCCATACTTTGGTCGATGTCGGTGGCTCTCATATCTCGCTTGCAGACATCTCTGTCTTGGGCGGCACTTGGGTCTGACTCCCTCTGCAAGTGTTGAAGGAGAGCATATATGCTGATGTTGGGCCGTTTCAAAACTTCCTGGTTGGTGACACGATCCCTCCAGGAGATGCACATTATGCAGCGTAGGTGGAAGCTATTTATTTCCAAACACGCGCTTGGAGAGTTTTACTATTGCTGCAGAAGCCTTTCCTATTCTTTTTTTCAGCTCAGTGTCTCCATACCGGTCTAACCACCAAGCGGTGGACAGAGATTTTGATGCCTTAGACCGCACTATCCGGAGAGGAGGTGTATCAATAAAAACGGACATGTAAATCCGTAAGGTAGTACATAGTAGTAGTACATACTACTTTGCGTATATTGTTTCCAGGGGCGCGTTGGTCGAGTGATAACGCTCTGGAGACTGAGGTTTTTAACTTTGCGAATTGATGATACCCCTGACAATTAGTCTCTGTGCTTGCTACGTGGTACCCTCTTTAACCACCGGCTATCATCTCCAATATAGATCGCAAGGTGTTCCTTTTTTGAGACTTCACGTTAGTAAATGAGAAGAAAAAAAATGGTTTAAAAAGTGACCCTTAGGTTGAAAGTTGACAAAGATGAAGATATTATTGCTGCCTTTCTAAATCTATTACAAAGTCAAAAGTATTGCTCGGATACAGACTATATTTTTACGTATGTTAGAGTTTCTAAATGTTGTAAGTTCTTTCTATAAGAATAATTTGTCATATCTTTTTGCTGTTAGATCTAAGTGTGTGTGTGTGTGTGTTGAAATTTGCTTTTTTCTCTACATTTTGTTTTCTTTTGATTCATTGATGCTCCTCATTTTTTCTCGTTCTATTTTTTTTTCTCTCTTTCTCTTGTATACACTCTCACGTACAGATTCGCACACTCATTTCTCTCGCGAATGCCCTAACACATATGATTCCTTTCTCTTTGACCCGCACCCAGTCTCTCTCTCTCACTCTCCAACACACACACATGTACACCCAGACTTCACACGGGACTACTTTTTAATGCATCTCGTCATCTTTAGATTTCTTGTCCAAAAAAACAAAAAAGGCCACAAAAAACAAAAACTAAATGAATTGAATGATCGCCTTCAAGAAAGACGATCGCTTCTGATAATTCTAAAAGTGAATTCATATGGTGATAGCTCAGTCTTGTTTTTATGTCAGTGTTATCAGCCTGTCTGCGTATTTTTTTTGTTTTTGTAATCAGCTGTTGAAAGAGAGTGTAGATTTTTTAAATGAAAACATTGAGATTTTCATATATGGCGGAATAAACTATAAATAGCAGGCCTTCTGGTGTTTCCGGTGTACAAAAAACAGAGACAGCTGTGTTTGCTGGGTGTTTATCATGGCACTTATAAGCTCCGTAGAATCACGTTTTAAAAGTTCTTCTGTTGGTAACTTTTATTTAGTTGGCAATGGAACTCATTCACCAACCGTAAACAAACAGCATTTAGCCACGTGATAATATTGATAAAACAATGGGGAAAAAAAACGTACCACGTGACAGCCTTTATGGATTGGGTAATTTGTATAGAAGATATAGAGAATCACGTTTGTTTGTTTACGAGGTCCATTCTGATGTTCCATTGATCGTTCTGGACATTGTGTTATTTGTGAACATCTGTACACCACGTTCCGAATGCAAAGTATTGAGGCAGATAGTTCTTACTGCAAGGGAGATGCTACAAGATGTACATATCAGTACGTGCTATCCTGTTTTAATTGGGGGGGGGGGGAGATATATTCTTGTATCCACTGACCAAACTGCAGCGAAAAAAAAAAGAATCTTGGCTCATTGTGGAGCAGCTTAGCTTAACTTTATGAATAAACCAAAGCCTTTTATATAGATTTCCAGGTCTACATGTTCCCAACACATTGCCCCTTCACATAGCGACAAGAGAATAATCTTAAGTACGCTATCAACGACTCTAATAGTCCAGCCAGTCTGTCAGTGGTGATTGGTCACTACTATAGTTCAATAAGGTCAGTACGTACAGCGTGACGCAGCTGGCACAATGAAGGGGGGAAACATATAGAGTTTGTTGAATAAATTTATAAAATCTTCTTTCCTCTGTCACTTCTTGAGGACTTGGTGGTACTTTTGAGATGAAGAACCTTCCAAAAGTTTTTCCTGGTCTTACGGGCACCTGAAACATGTCCGTTTAATGCAGGACTATTTGCAGTCTCGGAAAACTCGCATTGGTCAAGAACATTGGTCAACCTGTTAGCTTTGTGCTTGTCGTGCTTATTGATAGAGCTCTGTATTTCATTCACATTTCCCGTTGTTTCAAATATTTGCATTTCATTTTGACACTTCCCGTTGTTTCAAATAGAATCTGTATTTAATTTATATTTCCCGTTGTTTCAAATAGAATCTGTATTTTATTGATATTTCCCGTTGTTTCAAATAGAATCTGTATTTTATTGATATTTCCCGTTGTTTCAAATAGAATCTGCATTTATTGAATTTCCCTTGTTTGCAAATTCGGGACGATACCCCAAAATGACCATTCTTTTTTCATTTGTTCAGTTCTTTTTTCATTTGTTCAGTTCTTTTTTCATTTGTTCAGTTCTTTTT
>JADKLZ010072613.1:0-11796 GCA_021533235.1 Biomphalaria straminea | reverse complement strand
TTAGACGGATAGATAGACAGATGGATAGATAGATAGATAGATAGATGATTAGACGGATAGATAGACAGATGGATAGATAGATAGATAGGTGGATGGATGGACGGACGGACGGAATGGGAGACGAAAAGCTAGCACAGTTTTCTATGGCTAAATAAGTGTATATAACAAAACAGTGGTTAGGAGCTTGCGTGTGTATGTGTGTGTTTTCTCTTGTGTGTCTGTCAATGTCCACGTCTGCTCGTGTCCTCGTCTATGTCTCTCAATTAGAGCACATTGTTACTTGCCCGCCTCCTGCTTTTAATCTTACATCTCTATAAATCTGTGCAGTACTGCAGGCTGCATCGCTCTCCCCCACCACCCCCTTTGTCCAGGTACCAGCGTTGAGCTAGTGAAATTCTGAAATCCTTATAACAATCTTAGTAATGCTAAACCATGGCTCCAGGGATGGACACTTGTACAAATACCCGATTCCAGCAACCCTCTCCCCCCACCAAACTCCTCATCCACACGCACGGGGGGGGGGGGGGGCCTTCAACCACGTTTCCGCTGGACTATTTTTAGATCTATGGGCAACATTCGAAGAGGACGGAGCCCTTGGGGCATTTTGCAATCGATACAATTTTTATCATATTTTCGCCTATTTAAAAAAAAATGCAATTTCTTTTCGTCAAATTCAACTTTTTATCTTGTCATTGTTAATGTGAGAACTAGACTCTAAAAAAATATGATGTATTTCCTTTTTTTTTTTGCCACTCTCACAGTCAGACATTATTATTCATTCTACAAGCGTTTCAAATATGTAGCTTTGAGATTCGTTATGTGAACTGAATTTTCTTACAATACGTTTTACATTATTTATGAACGGGTAATTTTCTTTCACAAAAAAAAAAAAAAAAAAAAAAAAAATCACATAATAATAATAAATAAAATATTCATTGTTTTGGCTTTTATTTAGCCGATAGGATGGCTGTTTGGTCGTGTGGTATGCGCTCTAGACTGTCATATACATAATCATGGGTTCGAAACCTGCTGAAGAGACGAATAGTTTGCATCTTGAATCACTGGACTATTGGAGAGAGGAAGAAAAATGCAGAAAGAGAATGACTCGAATGAGATTAAAGGGAGGATAGAAAAGAAAGGTGACAGAAAAAGAGAGACTCGAAAAGATGAAGAGAGAGATTGGGCAAGAGGGGAAGGAGGAAGAGAGAGAAATGGAAGAAAGAGGAAAGAGATCGGTAAAGAGTAAAGGAGGAAGAGGGGAAGTGAGAAAGGAGAGAGAGAGAGAGAAAAGATCACTGGTTCAGTATAAGCGAGTTATAGATACCGCGTGATTACAATGTATTTTCTGTTTCAGATCGCCTGCCCAGAACTGGATACTTGCCAGCAGAATATCACCAGACGGCAAGCTGGTGGCTCTGTGTGACGACCAGAAGCACCTGCACGTCTTTGAGTCGAGCCAAGATGGATGTCGCCTGATCTCGTCCAGGTGAGTAGCACTGTCTCTCGACTTTGTGTGAGAAATGCTGGTACGTCTGGCGACACGTGAGGTGGAAGACAATGGTCATGGGAGTTTCACTGATAATTATGAAACACACCTAAAAATTTAGAAAGAAGAAATCTTTAGTTTACATTTTATTTAGTCACCAATATTTCCCCAAATCTCTTTAACAAATAAACCCAGCTGATACCAGAATTTTACAAAGATTCTATCAACTCACTCTGTCTGGTAAAAAGTTTGTACACGATATTTCTCCCACACGCCTTCTTTGGATGATTATGAAACCTTACACAATTATTAATTGGCATAAACAAGGCATACAAAATTAACAAACTATTCAATTTATTATTGGTAGATTTTTTTTTTTTATACCAACATAGGAATATGATGGGAAACTAAACTTCATTATTTACAAATATGGTTGAAATTGTTGCGTTTCGTCCCCTTGGATAGTTGAACAAGCTATTTTTTTCCGATCAAGTTGAACCTATTTATTGTACCTAACAAAACATGAAAAAAATTAACCACTTAGTGTATTAATTACTGGTAATTAATTATTTTATTTGATATCCGATAAGAGAAAACAACTTCTACATTATGCAAATATACAATTGCAAGTGCGGAGTTTTTCCCCTTAGATAAACTTTGAATTTTTGTTTTTTTTTAAAGAATGTTGTCTACAGGGTTCCCGCGGCCTCCTGATTTTTCAGGAGCTCCTGGAAATCTCCTGAAATAGCAAAATATATGAAAAAGTCCTGGAAATCTCCTGAAATTATTAAAAATCTCCTGAAAGTCATAATAATCTCCTGAAAAATAGACAAAATTGTCTTTTTGGGTGTCATTTAATGCGAAATACGTCGATCCTACGGGCGATGAAGAAAAAAAAACGTCATTGTCGGCTTTCATTTAATAAAAATGTAATAATATGGCGAATTCAAACCTAAAACGGAAGTTCTGATACTTTGTTTACTTTAATAGTCACTGACATATATAGATATCTAGATCTAAGTATTCTAAGAATATCTCGATCTCTTTAAAAAAATCAAAAGTGATTTTCTTAAAAACAAATCTAGATGCACATAGGTTTGATAGATCTAGATCTAGAATTACTGAATTAGAATGAAAATGCTAGATCTATTTTATATAGATCTAAGTCTTAGTCTTATAAAGACTTGATATTGAAATTAAGACTAGACCCGTAAGTGGCGTAAGACCGGCATATGATAATGATAATCATATGACAAGTGAAGTCATAAGCGAGATCTACTAGTACTAATCTACTCATCTAGATCTAGATTCCTAGATCAGATCTAACTTAGTAACTACTTACTATGACTTAATTTCTTAAAACTAAACTAGATACTAGATTAGATAATAAAGATCTACTCTACTACTTTATTTTATCTAATCTAGTCAATGATAGTCATTGTTAGAGTGAGTAGAGTCACAGACTAGACTAGAGCTACACTTTAGTCTTAGAGTGTGACTTAAAAGTCTAATAAAGATTAAAGTCAGAGTGAGACTTACTAAGAGTAAGACAGCACTGTACTAGATCTATATAATAATATTATTAATTATATACTCTAGATATACTAGATCTAGAATCTAGTAAGTTAAGTAAGTACAGTCTTAGATAAAACTTAGAATTTAGTAAAGTAGTAAAGTCACTAAAGTTAGCCTTTAAATTTAAGACTTTAACTGTTTACATGACTCACAGTTACAGTGTTGACACTAGCAGTGACTAGCTAGCTTAGTGGCTTATAATCTATACTTTAGATTTAGTTACATAGTAAGTTAAAATGACTTAGACTTAAATTTAGGTTTTTAGCTAGGCCTACTTAGTAACAGTCACACTTAGTGAGTTAGATTTAGAATTGTAGTAGTATACTAGACTCTATATTCTAGTATATATCCTAGATTTTACTAGAGATCTAGATTTTAGTAATAGTATTAATAACTAGATCTATTATATTTATTACACCACTAAATACCAATCTAATATAGATACAATCTATCATCTAGTACTAGTCATTCTAGTCTAGATAGATCAAGATCTGGTAGATACAGCCTATTCTAGACTAAATTAAAATCTAGATAATCTTGAGACTAGATCTAACTCAAGGACTACATCTATCTACAAGCTAGTTTGAGAAAAAAATTATTTTATAAATAATGGTATTAATATTAGAATAAATTAATTTTGATTTTCGTTACATAATAAAGAGCTAGATGTCTAGATAAACTCTACCTCTGAGTACTCTCAACTCTATAGATTTTTAGATTATTACTTCTAATCTAGAGACTTAGATATATAGGGTCTACTATTCTACTATACTGTCTGTAGTTTAGGAGTTTAGGGTTGATGCCTGAGGTATTATATATATATATATATATATATATATATAAATATATATATATAATATATTATATATTTCTAAAATTCTAGATTTAATAGAAATCTACTTAGATTATATTATGGAATCTAGATCTACTCTCTTAGTTTTAGTTTTATAAATCTAGATAGTGAAGCTGATGGGGCTTAGAGTATCTAATAGTGTAATATGTTCTATAAGCTGCTTTATAAAATTAAACTATTCATGGTTTTATTTTCAAATTCACTTCTAGCTGTATGATTCAGACCTAGATTTAAATACAGCTATTGTTAATAATAAAAACAATCAATGAAATAGATTTCCACTAAAATAGTTAATTGATACTGACAGTGTGTTATACATTGCAATTTGTTTTTAGAGATTTTAATTAATTCCTAAGGCTGACTAGTACAAGCAATAATATATATACAGAGAGAGTAGTGCAAATAGGTTTATTGATTTACCAGTACTATTTTCCTCAACCAATCAGTAACTTATGAATTTACTAATTTGAAAAAAAAAACAACTAATTTTATTACATGTATGACTGTTCTTATATTTATTACTAAGTATATAGTTCGCGTTTTTTCGCTCCTGAAATTGAATATTTTCTCCTGAAAAACTCCTGGAAATCTCCTGAAATCCCAATCTCAGAATGGTGGGGGAACCCTGTGTATATTTTGCTTCTGCGTTTATGTCTGCCGTAAGTGCCCTGTCTCACTTGCGCCCAACTCGAGGCCCCATAAAGTTGGCCCTTTTTCTGGACCTCTTCATTGCGGCCAGTGTCGGTTGGGTTTTGGTTTGTGAAAGTCTAGATTCACCACATCGTTAAAACGCTTTATTCGTCTATAAATTTGTTGTTTGGATGTGTATACAATTGAGTGTTTATGTGCCTGTGTATGTGTATGTACAATTGGGTGTAATGTCATGTATGTGCGTGAGCACATCGTCTGGAATCTTCTATTAGCCTCCTCCAAGTCCTGTCTGTAAGAATAATGTCAAGGTGAATACGTTTGACATGTTGCTTTATTATTTGCCTTGACGTGGCAGTTCATATGTACTTTTTGATTGACTCCTCCCACCCCTCTCTTCACTTTATCTTTCTCTCTCTTTCTCTCTTTCTCTCTCTCTTTCTCTTTCTATTTCTCTCTCTCTCTCACTTTCGTTCAATTTATCTTTTTTTCTCTCATTTTTTCCCTATTACTCTCTTTTTATTTCTCTAATGCTTTCTTTCTTTGTCATCCTTTTACTCTCTCTCTCTCATTCTCTCTTTTTCCTTATCTCATTCTGTCTCTCTTGCTTTTTCTATTTTCTCTTTCTTATTCTTTCTTTCTCTTTCCCGCTCGTTGTGTGCTATCATGCGTATTATGTTTTCCTTTTTTTTTTCTTTCTTTTACAGCTTAAATTTGTAATGTTAACTTGGTTTATTTTTAAATGAATAAAATGAAAATAAAATTTAAAACTTAACAACAAATAAAATAAGCAGCCTACTAATTTACTTTATGCGTTTATTTCGACACATACTAGAGTTTATTGGAACCAAAGGACTGAGATTATAAAGCTTTCATAAGTACAACTGTTACATAAAATTTCAACTTTATACACATTACAAAACTCCACAGTTCTGAAATTTTGTGCCCAGTTCTTTGTGCCTACGACCCCTCTCGAGAAGGTCGTCCCTTGCAAGGATGAGTACTTTCTTCGCACGTGGTCGTGATTGGCAGCTCCTTGATGACGCGGTCTCACCCCCCAGTCCCTACATTGCACGCTCACACACGCACGCATGCGCGCACACGCCGACTAGGTCCGGCGGACGTTGAAACTATTCACTTCCTCGTATGGTAGCGTACGACAAATATTGAGTTTAATTTTAAGTCCTCGGCCCGTCCTCCTCATGGATAGCTGCTGCTGATTTTCATTTTCCCCGCGCGTAGTTTTGTTTTTGATAACTGACTTGGTGTGGCGGGAAAATACTTTCGTGGACTCTAGTACTGGCGGATGGATTAGAATTCTCCACGAGCCGAGGTCTTGGGGAGGACAGAATAGGACTCTCAATACTCTGGACAATTTTACGCGATGTTTTTTTTTTTAATCGAGTTTTAGGAAACTTGAGCTATACATATACCTAATACAATGCAAAGTAGATATTTACAATGAATGGGCAGCTTACAATTTTATTTTACCCTACAACACTTTCTCCTATTAGTTGTTTATTTCCGACCTTTGGCTGAGTAATTTGGGTGGCAGTTCAGACTCCGATGAAGATCTTTGTTATTTGAGGCGTAAATCTAGCTGGGTTGTGGTTGCCAAAAAAAGTAACGCTAGCTGGGTTGTGGTTGCCAAAAAGTAACGCTAACTGGGTTGTGGTTGCCAAAAAGTAACGCTAGCTGGGTTGTGGTTGCCAAAAAGTAACGCTAGCTGGGTTGTGGTTGCCAAAAAGTAACGCTAGCAGGGTTGTGGTTGTCAAAAAGTAACGCTAGCTGGATTGTGGTTGCCGAAGACGTAACGCTAGCTGGGTTGATGTTGCCAAAGACATAAAAACAGCATGAAACGTTCTCTATTTAAAGCTGGTAAAAGAGATTGGACAAGAGCGCTCTATGTACACTAAAGAAGCGTAGAGACACTCTCAACTGATTTAATTCTCCGCAACATGTTCAGTTTCTACTCTATCAACATGATTGGTTTTTTAAAAATGAAACGTTTGTAAGGTTCTGTAGACCATTCTTTGCTAAATGGATATGTTTTAGTAAGGTCCCGTAAATCTACGTGGTCCTGCCTTTATATATATATGCAATGTGTTTGCCACATTCGTTGATTCAGCTTTCGTTTCACAGTTATTGTTTTTTTTTTGTTTTTTTTGTTGCGAGTTTCACACAAATGGTCAACACTTGTTGATTGGTTTTAGATACAAATTATTTCAGGTACCGGTAATGGGGATTCATGAGTATCTAGAGCCATTACATTCACTGCAATGGCCGGAATACCCCCCCCCCTCAAACACACACCAGCCCCCTACTTTGTTCTAATACCAGGTAACCGTCACTGGTAAACCAGAAAACAATTGCTGAATACGAGTGATAATCGCAACACTATAACATTATTCCGCGAAGTGGTTCTCAAATAAACTAGACAAACAAGAATATGGAGTGAGAGACGGCTGGAGGAGATTGGGTGAGTTTGCAGGTAAAATTGACTCTAATCTGACTTCAGAAAAATTTAGGTGAATGGTCTTTAAACTGCTTATTAATAAGTAACTGGTCATCTTGTTGGTTGCATGGTTAGGTTTTGGGTTTTAAGCAAAAAAGTACTCAATGATTTCAAGACATTTAATAATATATTCCACCCTTGATGGGTGTACTTGGAAGTATTTTATATTCCTTTTCAGTGCGGTCATTAAAACACAAGTTTCTTAAAATAAAAAAAAATTCTTTAATTGACAGCGTTTAGAGTAATCATTGTAAATTATTGAAATGTACAAACTATCTGGCTGTTGTGTCTGCTACTAATGGATGGAGTTGGGTGGATAGGACACGAACGTATGGGAGTGAGGAAAAAACAAACAAGAGATACATTTAAAGAAGCTGAAGAAATGAGGCAGCAGTACTTTGAGAAGGACAGAGACTCAACTGACGCTGGTATTGGCCTGGCAGAATGGAAGAATTATAGAGATAAAACGTATGAGAGAGAGGAAGAGAGAGAGAGAGAGATGAAGAGAGAGAGAGAGAGAGAGAGAGAGGATTGGGAGATAGGGAGAATGATAGAAAAACAAAGAGGGGATGCTGATGAGTTTGTAAGATCCACATCAGCTGTTGATCAGGAGGTCTGTTCTCAGACTGACAAAGATGGAAATACTCCACGCGCCCCGTCTCCTCTGGTACCCGCTCCACCCCCCCCCCTCTGTTGACCCTCCCCTCTTACCCTCATTTTCTCACATTTATAAAAAGCCTGAAAAAAGTGTTCCCCCTCCCCTCCCATTTCTTTCCTCCCATTTTAAAACCGTCCGCGTTTCTAAATACCGTGTCCTCAGTTTCTTGGACTCTCTCTCGCCCCATTCTCCCCCCCCCCTTCACCTCTCTACATTCCTCTTCATCTTCTTCCATTTTTCCCCTTCATCTCACTAAATCCTCTTTAGTCATTAATTAATTTAAATTACTTGCAAAATAAAGAGGAAATGAAAAAAAAAAAGGAAGAGAGGAAAAAAAAAGATGACGTAAAAAAAGTCTAAGGATGCTTGCAGACTGGGAAGCAAATGTCTGAGAGTAACGTGTTTTGATCTACTCTGATTACATATACTACGTTTGCTCGTACTATTTATTTAGCTAATAATAAATAAAAATATATGTGCCGGATTAAATCCGGACATCCAGTGTTGTTGGCCAGGACCTCCTCAACCCAGGTAACATCGAAACTTTAAGCGACATTGTATGATTATTTACAAGTGAAAAGACGGAAGAAATCAAGGAAGTCCGAAACTTGGTCACAATGATGATTAGGCACCACAATGACTCTGTGGAAAAAAAAAATACGCGAACTAAAAATAATGGTCGTCTCACGAGGTCCTCGGGGCTCGCAAATATCTTTCTCGCAGGAAACAGTGCCGTGGAAAAGAAGAAGCAGATAGAAAAAAGCGAGAGGAAGACACCATCAAAGTATTAAAGGACTTGTCATATTACTCAAAGCGACAGACAAAAAAAGAATGGAGAGAAACGGTCAGCCTAACGGTCAGCCTAACGGTCCAACAGAAATTGGGAGAGGTGAAGATGGATATGGGATATTAAAAAAAAATCTGTCAACAGTCTATATTATTTTCTAACTTTTGTGGACATAGTTGATCTTGGCACAACGACATAGTAATATCTTCTCCGGTAGCGATAAAGAAGCTTGTGAATTCTACATCACCAGCTATCTGCACAACAAAGAGATGAATAGCTTTCTAAAACTTTCCCGAATTGTTTCGTTTGAATCCTCCGGAGTTACCTCCGGCGAGGTCTATTTGATTTCATCTAGGGTTAACATTGGCCGTGTTGCCGGCCACGCCATACCGGAGTCAATGAATGCGCCGAGATATGTCACTGGCTTTGGTTTAGTCTTGAGATGTGTCAGAATATGGAGTGACTGATCAAGCCGATTCTGGAGCGGCAGAGTTTGCCCCAGGGCTAGCTGATAGGGCAGATTTCTTTCTCTTGGCTTACGCAGCTTCGTTTCTTTTGCATTCGGTGAAGTTCGTACCAGCACGTACAGTCTGTCTCCATAGTCTTGGACTACCGTATCTCCTTCCCATACTTTGGTCGATGTCGGTGGCTCTCATATCTCGCTTGCAGACATCTCTGTCTTGGGCGGCACTTGGGTCTGACTCCCTCTGCAAGTGTTGAAGGAGAGCATATATGCTGATGTTGGGCCGTTTCAAAACTTCCTGGTTGGTGACACGATCCCTCCAGGAGATGCACATTATGCAGCGTAGGTGGAAGCTATTTATTTCCAAACACGCGCTTGGAGAGTTTTACTATTGCTGCAGAAGCCTTTCCTATTCTTTTTTTCAGCTCAGTGTCTCCATACCGGTCTAACCACCAAGCGGTGGACAGAGATTTTGATGCCTTAGACCGCACTATCCGGAGAGGAGGTGTATCAATAAAAACGGACATGTAAATCCGTAAGGTAGTACATAGTAGTAGTACATACTACTTTGCGTATATTGTTTCCAGGGGCGCGTTGGTCGAGTGATAACGCTCTGGAGACTGAGGTTTTTAACTTTGCGAATTGATGATACCCCTGACAATTAGTCTCTGTGCTTGCTACGTGGTACCCTCTTTAACCACCGGCTATCATCTCCAATATAGATCGCAAGGTGTTCCTTTTTTGAGACTTCACGTTAGTAAATGAGAAGAAAAAAAATGGTTTAAAAAGTGACCCTTAGGTTGAAAGTTGACAAAGATGAAGATATTATTGCTGCCTTTCTAAATCTATTACAAAGTCAAAAGTATTGCTCGGATACAGACTATATTTTTACGTATGTTAGAGTTTCTAAATGTTGTAAGTTCTTTCTATAAGAATAATTTGTCATATCTTTTTGCTGTTAGATCTAAGTGTGTGTGTGTGTGTGTTGAAATTTGCTTTTTTCTCTACATTTTGTTTTCTTTTGATTCATTGATGCTCCTCATTTTTTCTCGTTCTATTTTTTTTTCTCTCTTTCTCTTGTATACACTCTCACGTACAGATTCGCACACTCATTTCTCTCGCGAATGCCCTAACACATATGATTCCTTTCTCTTTGACCCGCACCCAGTCTCTCTCTCTCACTCTCCAACACACACACATGTACACCCAGACTTCACACGGGACTACTTTTTAATGCATCTCGTCATCTTTAGATTTCTTGTCCAAAAAAAACAAAAAAGGCCACAAAAAACAAAAACTAAATGAATTGAATGATCGCCTTCAAGAAAGACGATCGCTTCTGATAATTCTAAAAGTGAATTCATATGGTGATAGCTCAGTCTTGTTTTTATGTCAGTGTTATCAGCCTGTCTGCGTATTTTTTTTTGTTTTTGTAATCAGCTGTTGAAAGAGAGTGTAGATTTTTTAAATGAAAACATTGAGATTTTCATATATGGCGGAATAAACTATAAATAGCAGGCCTTCTGGTGTTTCCGGTGTACAAAAAACAGAGACAGCTGTGTTTGCTGGGTGTTTATCATGGCACTTATAAGCTCCGTAGAATCACGTTTTAAAAGTTCTTCTGTTGGTAACTTTTATTTAGTTGGCAATGGAACTCATTCACCAACCGTAAACAAACAGCATTTAGCCACGTGATAATATTGATAAAACAATGGGGAAAAAAAAACGTACCACGTGACAGCCTTTATGGATTGGGTAATTTGTATAGAAGATATAGAGAATCACGTTTGTTTGTTTACGAGGTCCATTCTGATGTTCCATTGATCGTTCTGGACATTGTGTTATTTGTGAACATCTGTACACCACGTTCCGAATGCAAAGTATTGAGGCAGATAGTTCTTACTGCAAGGGAGATGCTACAAGATGTACATATCAGTACGTGCTATCCTGTTTTAATTGGGGGGGGGGGGGATATATTTTTGTTTCCCCTGACCAAACTGCAGCGAAAAAAAAAAGAATCTTGGCTCATTGTGGAGCAGCTTAGCTTAACTTTATGAATAAACCAAAGCCTTTTATATAGATTTCCAGGTCTACATGTTCCCAACACATTGCCCCTTCACATAGCGACAAGAGAATAATCTTAAGTACGCTATCAACGACTCTAATAGTCCAGCCAGTCTGTCAGTGGTGATTGGTCACTACTATAGTTCAATAAGGTCAGTACGTACAGCGTGACGCAGCTGGCACAATGAAGGGGGGAAACATATAGAGTTTGTTGAATAAATTTATAAAATCTTCTTTCCTCTGTCACTTCTTGAGGACTTGGTGGTACTTTTGAGATGAAGAACCTTCCAAAAGTTTTTCCTGGTCTTACGGGCACCTGAAACATGTCCGTTTAATGCAGGACTATTTGCAGTCTCGGAAAACTCGCATTGGTCAAGAACATTGGTCAACCTGTTAGCTTTGTGCTTGTCGTGCTTATTGATAGAGCTCTGTATTTCATTCACATTTCCCGTTGTTTCAAATATTTGCATTTCATTTTGACACTTCCCGTTGTTTCAAATAGAATCTGTATTTAATTTATATTTCCCGTTGTTTCAAATAGAATCTGTATTTTATTGATATTTCCCGTTGTTTCAAATAGAATCTGTATTTTATTGATATTTCCCGTTGTTTCAAATAGAATCTGCATTTATTGAATTTCCCTTGTTTGCAAATTCGGGACGATACCCCAAAATGACCATTCTTTTTTCATTTGTTCAGTTCTTTTTTCATTTGTTCAGTTCTTTT
Source organism: Biomphalaria straminea (assembly GCA_021533235.1). NCBI lineage: Eukaryota > Metazoa > Mollusca > Gastropoda > Planorbidae > Biomphalaria > Biomphalaria straminea. The sequence continues at coordinate 21 of JADKLZ010072613.1, read as the reverse complement.
TTCATTTGTTCAGTTCTTTTT
>JADKLZ010072573.1:0-14634 GCA_021533235.1 Biomphalaria straminea | reverse complement strand
TTTAAGATAAAACAAAGGAAACAAAAAAAAAAGTCAATTTACAATACAACAATTTATAATATATACTATACTATATATAGTATACTACATCGTTCATATTGTAAAACCATTTAGATCTATATTGAAAGTCTGTATTTTTATTTATTTTTTTTTAAATAGGTTATTTCCCTTTACACACAACGGAGATTTAGTTACTTATGCATTTGTCGAATTACCTTACGCGCCATTGTCGCTGTGATTTTTTTTTCTCTCCCCTTAAAAAAAATTACAACCTTTCTTTTCCTTAGAACTTAACTTCTCCTTCCCCTACCCCCGCTCTCCCCCCCGCCCCCCCCCCTCCTCCTCCGCCCCACCTGCTTTCTAACAACACCCGTGTTCATCCCCATACGAGGCCTCGCGGCGATCTCCCAGCCAAAACCACGCTGGCCAATGCGGCTCGCGCAAACTCCACCCCCTTGCTGGTTCGTCTCAGCCATTAGCGCGTCGCGTTGCTTACCCCAGCTGACCCGCCACCACTGCCCTAGTTAGCTCGCTTCATTGATTGATAGGCTGATCTCGCTAGGTCAACGGTCCGAGTCGACACAAACTTTACGAAAACTAAATAAAAATAAACAAAACGAAAAAAAAAAAACAAGGACGCCCTACCCCCCCTCTCCACTAGACGCACCATCAATTGACATGGCAATCAAAAACGTCAATCACAATAAAGAATTAGATGGTCAGAAGCGCTACTTGGCCAGGTTGTCACTCGGGCTTAAACATTTATATTATAATATTGTTTTTGTCATTCTACGAATGACTCCATAGGACACTCTGGATTTACTAGCAGTTATATTGTTTTTAATCTGTTTTACTGACCAAACGGTGACCTATTACGAAGTCCACACGAGATTGTTTTGTTATTATTAAGTGATGTTTTGTGATTTATTTGTGTTTAATTATTCCTGGCTCAATTATCTAATAATTTTGTCTAATTTTTTGGATAAGATCTAGATTTAAAATATTATCAAGCTAAATCTATAATTCCATAAAGTAGGCCGTTTAAATATTATTGTTTGTTTCGGACCGTGTTAAAAAGTTTTAAAAGTTTTTGAGTTATAAACTTTATAAAACAAAGAGCTCCACCCATTATCTAAAAGTTGGGTTTAGTAACTGTTTTTGTAATACACACTTCGGTGTGTTTATTCTGGAACTGTTGCCCTTGAGAGCCTCTGGTCGCAGCTCATCACCTGAAAAACACGTGCGGTTATCTATTACAGCATAGCTCTCACGCAATACGAAAAGAAGAAAAACGACCATAAAAGTAACGGGCCTATACACCCCTCCGTAAAAGTAGGTTGCTCCGGCCGGCGAGGTCATTAGATTGCAGCACAAAGTGCGGGCCACTGACTTGATTGACCGCCAGCCTAGGAGAGGCGTGGCGACTAACAACACACCGGCAGGCAATCTTACAGCACGTTAGGCCATAACGTTGTTTTTTTAACAGCTTTTCGCGTAACTGGAAAAAAAAAACACCTGATCTGTGTGAGGCAGTTAGCCACGCTTGGCAACCCGCCGGCCACACAGACCAACGCTCCTCGACCCGGACCGAGAGCACACAAGACCGCACGCTACCAGTGGTCGAAATCGAGCCGCTAAGAACAGTATCTCTTAGTATAGCGAGGAGAACGGTATCGTGTGTTGTGTTTTGATTGTGTTTACAGAGGGCACTGCGTTTTTATTGTGACGGGAAAGAGGTCAGTTGATTTAACACCCCCATTTATCCTATTGATCCAATCAGCCCAATCGTTGCCCCCACGGCCTATTATCTGGCTAACGCGTGTACTGGTCACCTTAACCGCTTGGGCAGCGTGAGATGACCCGAAATGACCCGCGGCTAAAGAGGGTCTTGTGAGGACGATACTATAAGTGGAATTATTATATTTCGAAGGAATTTAACGTTTACTTTCGTGAAACATTCAATACTGTGGACTACCGAATGGACTGCCGCCATATTTGTTGTTATTTTTATTCTTTGTCCCTATGAAGGCCAAACGGCGACCAATGTTTTGATGAAGTATGAGAAATGTCACGCCGTAAACAAGGCAGACCTCAACAGCGAAAAACGCTGGATTCATGTAAGTAGAAGTCTATTTTAAGTAGATCTATAATTTATCTACACCCTAGTCTAGATCTTCTTTCTTTTCTTTTCCATCTTAAAAAATTATTTTATAAAGTTTTTGTTGATATGCAAAACGAACCATGTCCGGTGTGTCAATTACCTTTTTTCGACCATCTAGTATGATCTAGTAGATCTAGATCTATCTATAGAGTCTTTAAAAAAATATAAAGAATCTATTCAGACTATTCATCTAGATCTAGAATCTAGATATATACTAGACTAGATCTATATCAACAGATTATATGTTTACTTTTTAAAGTTAATTTAAAATTATATATCTAGATTTAGATCTACAGTCTACATAGGTCTATCATTTATTGATATAAATGTAGAATCTAATTCGACTATGTATTCTAAGACTTAGACTAAGTATGTTACTATTGTTACAGTATGTAGACGAGTGTAGTATCGATCTCTATTTCTCTATCACCATCAGTTAGTAGTCACTAGATTCTAGTGTCATCTTCTGGAACTGGAGTCGTACACCTATTCTATTATTTATTCTAGATTGATAATGATAGTATCTAAGATCTAGACCTATATAGTATATCTATACCTAGACTTCTAGAATCTGGATCTAAACCCTTTTAAATAAATCTATAGTATAGATCTAAGACTAGATCTAGATTTTATACACAATATAATTGAATATACATAATCTAGATCATGATCAAGAATTTGTAGACTATATAGAAATCAAGCTATAGATTCTAGATCTAGATTCTAGATGTTATCTAGATTTAGATTCTATATAGATCCTAGCATATAGATGTCTGGATCTATAGACATAGACTGGAGTGTCACTAGAGCATAGAGAATTCGTAAACAATAATACATTTTGTAGACAGCACACAGGCTTTTGTTTATTTTGTAGATCTAGATCTAAATTAATTCCACCGTTTATCATCTAAATTAAAATAAAAACACATAAAGAAAGTTTTGGCAGAAGGTTTGGCCATGCAACCATAAAGCCTACATTACGAGCGTAGCGATCGTAACTTCATCATCACGCTAACAGGGGTGGGGAGATATATTGGGGTGGAGGGGAGGGACAAGCCCGCTTCCTTCTTTGGTTGGGCGCAGTATACGTCAGTAGCAGTTTCTCACAGATGTGGCAACTATTTGTTCGTTAAGCCAATACTTTTGTATTGTTTTCATTTACCTATAAACACCAAGAAAAAAAAAGTGACAGTAGATTAGGGTTATACAAAAAGGCCTGCATTTTAGATAAGATCTAGATCTATATCTAACAATAATAAAACATAATATTTTTAAAGCATAAAAGTCAAGAAAAAAAAAGCTATATTTATTTCAAAGTTACTTGTTCTTTATAAAAAGGGGACCTTTCATCACTCTAATAATTACACTATGAATATTTAGATATCTAGATCTACTAGGTTTAATGTCTGTAGACTGTTAGTCTACATCTAAATCTTGTTCTAAATGATTATATCAAGATAAACATTTAGATCCATAGATTATTTATTAGTGTTTACAATTTATCATCTTTAGAATAAGGCAGGTGATATTTATATGTAGATTTAGATCTATATAGGCATAGTCTTATAAACAATAAATAATAATTTAAAAAAAACACATAGTAATTAATAAAATATAAAATCTAGATTCAAATTCTCAGTAGTTTAGAAAACTTTCCAGACCAATTACTTTCATTCTCAAACCAACCATGCTTGAAATATTGTTATAGAAATATTTCACAGCAGTCTACATTATATGGCTTATTATAGACTAAAGGCCCACTTTGACCTTTTTTTTTCTTTTGTACTTTTCATTTTTCTGTTTTCATTTAACACCTAAGAAAAAAAAAATCATTAAATAAATATAAAGACTTGGATACCTTGAAATAGTGTGAAAATGTAGTTACAGGCTGTTAATAGTTATTAAATCATTAATGAAAAAGTTTTTTTTTTAAAAAAGGAAATAAAAATGATTAAAAATGCACACACACACACACAGACACACACATGTATAAATAAACATAAATATGTAAACTTCAAATTACCCTTCAGTAATTGAGTAGGAGATACAATGACATAAACTGTCCAACACTCAATTTCAAAATTGTTACAGAAAATGTATCACTTGAAAGAAACAAATTCTTGAACATTTCTAGGTTTGTTTTACCACCCTAACCCCCCCCCCCCTTTTTTTTTAAACCCAAACACACACACACACACACTGAGAATATTCCAGAAGCTGACATTATGAAGCAAGTTTGAATGTCATTCTGTCATAAGACATACAAATGTTAAACTGTGTGTATGTGTGTGTGTGTGTTTGAAAGAACCAGTTGATTGGAATACTGACTACACACAAGCTGTTTACTTCACAAATATTTACTTTGGGAAATATATTTTACTTTGATGTTTCAAAGTCTGTTTAGTTTCTATTTTTATATGACACTCATTTTTGTTTAATAACTTATTAAAAATTTAAAACAAAAAAAAAGGTGGGGGAGAGAGATATATACTTGTAGGATTGTATCAGTTGAGTTTCCTTTCTTTTGTATTGTTTATTGATTACCGATATTTACAAGTTAGAAGTTAATGGAAAGCCTTTTGTAGATTACTGACATCATTAAACAGCAATTTTTTTTTATCTGGTGCCTAAGTTGAATACATTAATTTTACTTTTTGACCCACTTCAAAGTTTAGAATCTCATATTTCTTGTGAGTGAATATAAATGATTAATCTCGTGCCAAAATAATTATCACTTAGCAACTATTGGCTTTCTTATATCTTTACACTTGTAAAGGATGGTACAAATTCCGTTTTTTTTCCCAACCAAATTCTTTTTTTTTAAAGGTATGGCTAGCATTGTTTTTAAAGTATGGCTAGATTTAGTTTATTTTTCTTGGTAAACTAACCATTGACATAATCATGCTCTAGAATACTGTCACAGGAAATACCAAAAAAATGGCGAAAGAGAGAGATAAATGGTGAAACATGACTTCAGATTCTTTAAGTTTAAACATGACCTGATACTCAAAAATAATTTTTTTTATCCATTTTTTTTTTTGTTTTTTTAATTTATGATAGTCCCTTGAAATGTAATGCTCATTTCTAATTACACATTTTGGTCTTGAACTATCACTCTTGACTTCAAAACACACATTTTCGAGTTACTGATTTAATATTTTTATGGTAGATGAATTATTATGCAATTGACAGGGTCAGCTCAACATGTCTGATACTCTCAGCACAGATTTCTTCCGTGACCAGAAGCCACACACCCAGCAACTCTCAGTCTCTTGTGTCTTTTTTTTTTAACACTTGAAAAGAAGTGACCATCTCTTTTGCTCTTTTTAAGGGGCGGGGTGGGACATCCCTCTATTGACCATCTCAAGCCCTCTGGTCATTCATGCCAAGGGAATACTTGATTAGTGTTCTGGCCTTTGCTCTTCGATTATTCTGCCTTTTAACACCTTTTTTTTTTTCTTTTTATCTGACATTGTGTCTCCATTGATATCATTCTCTTAACTTTTAAACCTTATCACTCTTATTTCTTTTCTTTTAGAAAATTCCATTTATTTTATTTTATTTATACAAAACCTTACAAATCTTAAAGCCTATAAACAAAATATTTTTAGGTTGCTTTAAATATAATTAATATAATAAGAGCTTACAAGGATGAGTGGGTGTTACCATTTTTGATTGAATCGTTGCTATTAGGAAATTATTCCTATACTTTTCATTGTTAAGTTTATGTTTATGCTGTTTGCTATTTAGTTAGCATACATGTATTAATATTTAGTCTACTTATAGCATACATAATTATATTCTTCAAAATTTCCAAACTACATGATAATATTTGGGTCACTGTCTTTTTTTTGTCTTGTTTCTTGGACACACGAAGGCCTGGTGGGATATGCACAAATAAATACTGATTCTTGTCTTTCATTCTTTTTTGTCATATAGATCAGTATGGCTTTTCTACATTTCTAGTATTTGTGTGGATTTTTGTTTAAATTCTTATTATTATTAGATTAATTATAACTATAAGGAAACGGAGTTTGGCTACGATTAAATGCCATTTAGGTTTCTTTCTATTTGGGTGTATTTGTAAGTTTGTTGTATCTTGAGCCTATGTATTGAAATGTGTTAGTGTGTGTGTGTGAACCAATGGAATACATTATTTAGTTCGTGTGACTTAGTACTAATGAGATGTTTTGTAGAGTACTTGAGTGTAAGGGATGCAGGCCGTATACTGTTGTCCAGTTGGTCTAGTGGGTCAGAGTGGTCATTTGGGTAATGTAAGGAGAATATGGACATGAATATGACCGGTCAAGCAGTGGATGGTGTTCAAGTGGTGTAATCAATCTAATGTGTTTGTTGAAATTTTATAAATGTTTAGCCGCAGGGTCTATAGCCTCTCGAGCCATCACTCACATGGAGCTGATAATGATTGAATGTATTATAACACTGACCATTGATACGCTCCGTGGGGTGCTGCGAGAATACGCACAACCAATGTTCTCCACTGTTCCTAAGTCATCCACATTTATGTCTCAAGAGACGGACTGTTGGACTCCTTCATGTTTTTGAAACAGCTTTTTTTTTCTGCCCATGCTCTTTTTACTTTGAAGGATAGTTATGTCCTGATCGTCACAGTACTAAGGCACTCCTTCTGTTAGCCAAAGTATGGTCTTGTAGTTTCAGAATCTCTTTTGTTTTCCACTCTTTGGTACCTGTATTGCCAAAAAGTCTACTTATTATGGGATTTAATTTTCTTTGATTTTTTTTGCCTAAATATGATGTTGTGACTTTTGAAACATTGATACCTAATTTCCTCTCCAACTCTTTTAGCGTAATTGATTTATACCCCCCCCCTTTTCTAATCATTGTTTTACCTCCTCTCTCTCCCTCCCTCTTGTCTCATCTCTCTCCCGCCTCCTCTGTCTCTCTTTCCGGTTCATGTCTTCTTTCTTATATTTTGTACGTCGCTCTGGGGTGACGTTTGGTTATACAGCTAATAAGTCTCGGCGCCCCACTCCCCCCGCCACTCTCTATGTATTAGTCCTATTGACTATTCTGTACCACAAAGAGTCAGTGACACGTGCTGGGGCTCCAGTGTATTAGTACCATCAAAAGCCTGAGCGTCGCCTCGCAGGACCCCCCCCCCCCCCCACTCCCCTCCCCAGCCCTCGCCGTGGCGTGTTGGAGATCTGGAGACGGGGCTGGCACGACCTTGACAGCCGAGGCTTAATGTTAAAAAATGACCCCATGGCTTTGTCCATTACGTGCGGTTATCTCTTGGACTCTCATCACAGAACGGATCCGCACGGACAACTGTCCAGCGGTACCCACTAACTTGCCAGGCCCGCGAAGAAGCCATCATTGATTTGCCTGCCCCCGCGCCGGGGCATTCGTTTTTTAACTCACGCTACTTTTTTTTTTTTTACACATGATAGCATTACACCCCCCTCCCCCCTAGATCTGAATGACCCATTGTATTGACCACCCAGTCCTCGTTTAATACACGTTCTTTAATGGTCCTTCTTGAAGTTCAACGTTATTCTAGAATGTTGAATTTAAAGACATTATAGCTTTCAAATAGCGCTACTTTCACACTTATAGCATGCTCAAGGCGTTATGGTTCAATCTCATTTGTGGACCATTGGTGTGTGAGTGTGTGTGTGGGGGGGGGGTATCTGAGAAGGTTTTCTGTGTAGAAGATTGAAAGATTGAACAGTGTAACGACATGGACCAACATGACCTACTTACTCACTGTTTCGTATCTCTATGTTAAACATTCTTGTGGGATGGAAAGTACAAAAAGAGTAATGCACTTTACATCTAGATGTTTGTTTCGACAGGGAAACACTTTGTATTGACGGCTTCATGGGTTGTCCATACTAAACGTCTCTCGCTGCGGGCTCGTCTATTCTTGATAGTAGCGACTCGAGAATTTATTACCGTTGTGTCCTTCTTAAGAGTTGCTATATTCGCTGTGTGTCCAGAGACACTTTATTTATATAAGCTCTGCTTTAAATTTCCATATCCCAGAGTGCTCCTCTCCAAGCTACAAGGCTGGCTGTCCTACTTTCAGTGACCATCGCTGACCAGCCAAAATGTCTGATGTAAGGGTCTTGTATAAATGTGACACACTAACAAAGTTAATGTGGACTTTGCATGTCAGAAGATATTTGCCAGCAGGAAATGGGACCAGTCCTTGGGGGGTGGGGGGAGCGTGGTCACCTAAAACTCCAGCTGTCTTTCCCTATCACTCACACCAACACGTCCCACTGACCTTTGTCCAGTTCTAGTCCAGAGTGTGAGGAAGGTTTAAAAAAAAACTGTGATTTACTGATGTGCTAGAAATAATTTGTTTGAACTTACAACTTTAATTTTACGAGATTCCTTTAAACCCCAACGGAAATCTTTCAGGACAGGAGTTGTTTACCTTGAGGGAAGAGAGTTATCTTAATGAAAGCTATTTGTGCAAAATGAGAGTCTAATAGTATTTGGTAAGTGAAAGCAATTTGTACAAAATGAGAGTCTAATAGTATTTGGTAAGTTTATCTATACCATACTATTAGGTCGCTACGATGGTGGGTTTATGGAGGTGATACTGACATTACATTCATGGTACCATCACTATTCGGTACTGGTATGTACATTGCTGGTACCGTCAATATTTGACACTGGCATCTACATTGATGGTACCATCATTATTTGGTACTGGCATCTACATTGATGGTACCATCATTATTTGGTACTGGCATCTACATTGATGGTACCATCATTATTTGACACTGGCATCTACATTGATGGTACCATCATTATTTGGTACTGGCATGTACCATAATGGTACCATCATTATTTGTAATTGGCATTAAAGGTTCAGAATGACAATGATTTGTTGAAAAGACTCATGGAGTTTTGTACTAGTTCTATGGCTACAACTGATGATAGAAAAACTGATGGCAACGTTCACGTGATCCAATTTGCCTACTGGCGTCTTTGAATTGTCTTTCTGAGCTTCATGCGTACATGTCAGTGAATAATGACGTTGGTGCAGGACATGCAAGGGCAAGTCGCAACATTGGCAAATTGACAATGTCTACTGTCCATTGGTCACGTGTCCAAGGATGTGTGTTTCATCATCAATTGTTTCCCCCTCGCTCGGTTACTTCCCTCTAGTTGCCTTCATTGAGTTTACGCGAAGAGAGTTTCTTTCCAGGGAGTGCAGTGAATAGACTGTTGGTCCGTGTCAACAATTTGTTGACCAATATACAAACAATGTACTGCCTGCATGAGGCTTACACTGTTTTAAGCTGTTATGGTCGCCTTGATTCCTTGAAATGTCATTAAGTCAAGAGAGATGATGTTGATGATGGACTGGGGTGTGATAAGGGTCCAGATTTAGAGCTAAATTTTCTAGAGAATTGTTAAGCAGGAATCGACAGGTAATTCTAAACTTGGACGTCGGTTGTGCCGTGCCAACATTTGTGTAGTTATGGAGGATTATCAAATCAACAATCAGTTTAGGTCATTGCGAAAGAAAGGCCTGTAGTGGGCTCAGGTCAATACAAGTTTTACAACATTAGGGTGTTGATATCGTTTTGACTTTAAAAGTTTCTTTGACTGCAGACATTCCTAAACGCCAGACGCCATAACAGTAGCCATTTCCTAACAAACAAATATAGGAAGTTACTGAATGATGACTTCTAGCATTGCGTTTAACAAAAATCCCAGAGCCACATATTCGCAGACGCTGATGTTTTCTAGCTCTGCAAGATGTTGGTCAAATGAAAGCAAGTCTACAACGATGAAGAAAAGTCCATCTCTAGCCTTGTACAAGTAGACTTATGGAGACTGCCTATGACGTGATGAAAGTACTAGTAGACTGGTTTGAATTGAATATACGTGACAATTCCGGACCAATCAGTTGGATTTTACTTCTATCTAGGACTAGTACAGCAAAAACCAAATAATGTTTAAAGGTATTGGGGGGAGGGGTAAATCAACTGCCAAGAGGAAACTGGCGCTCCCCCCCCCTCTTCCCTATTTTATTCTCCCTTCATGTGTATCTCTCGTGTTGTGTGATTGTGTTTGTTTTCTGTATACTGGACCGACATTTCTTTTGTTAGGTCTGGTGTTGTCTACCGAGAAAGACAGAACAAAGGCATGGTCGACTGGGGGTGGTGGTGTGGGGGGGGGGACTACGGTAGAACTCCAAGTAAGAAGTCACCCGGTGACGTTCCCTGACTGAGGGGGTGGGCGACAGTTCCCCGCCTTACTGTATTGGTATTCACATTTACATAAACTTACCAGATGCGGGTGGGGGGGGGATGACATGGTCCTTAACAATAGAACAGTATGCGCGAGATCTAGGTTGGTGTGAGTGTGTGTTGGAAATGGCGGCATCAAGTCAAGAGCTTTGAAAAAAGAGGTTCAAGAAACTTGATAGAAACAAAAAAAAAAGAACTAACAAAGGGAGTGAAAAATTGTATAGTTTTATTTCAATTCTAGCGAGGGGATTATCTTGTCATTTTCCATTAATGTTTGATTGTGTGTGTGTGGATTGTATTTGTGTGTATCCTTCTTCCTCTTCGTGTTCTCATACCAACAAACAAAACACATACACACATGGAATTGATTCTATTATTAGAATAATATAAATCATGTTAACGTGACCCGCCGTAACACGTCTGTGGACAAGGTGCTACGTCACGGATAGATTACTCCACTGGTCAGTGACCGTATTGACCTGTAATGGTCATTTTGTATTATTACCAATCTATTTCTAACTTTGTTTTTTGTTGAAGTGCAACAAAGTCTACCTCATAGTTACAACACTGACTAGTATCTGTCCAAAGAAGTTTCAGACAATCAAATAAAATAAACTATACTCCCCCCCCCCCCCGGTTGTTTTCAATGAAGTTATTCACGTTAGTGCTATCATAGGGCGGGTCTTACCACGTACATAACATAGAGATAACTAGAATAAAACTGGTCTTATTGACATCGGTGATGCCTTGTAAGAAATACCCTCTCATTCTCTCTCTCTCTCATTCTCTCTGTGTCTCTCACTCTCTCATTCTCCCCTAACAACTACCCCTAGATTTAGTATTTCGTTGCCTAGCCCTAGTACTACATTGTATTTCTTCTCGCGCGTGAGTGGGATGCCAAAGGAGGCAGGGAGGAGGGGGGGGAAGGTCAACCCTCTCCCTTCCCTTCTCACACACACGCTGGCAATTTAATAACCTTATGTCCACTCTGGTTTATTAATATCTGGACAGCTATCCGAGTCAGATTGGGAAGGATGACCGGTCCTGTTTTTTTGTTTATGGAGAGACGCTGGAGTCAAAAAGTTGATACAGAGTCCATCATTGGGCTCTCGTGGCCGAAATTGGGTTTTAACTGAAGAACTATCCAATTATAGACGTGGCTGTTGACTCGGACAGTGCTCCCTCTCCCCGCAGTCCCCACCGGACCTCTTAGCCGAAATGTTATGGACACAACACATGTGCGTGCGAAAGCAAGGCCAATGTCCAGCGAAAACAATATACGCTGGCAATTATGTGAGCCATCAGTGAAATGAAGTAGATCTTCTACTCTCCGACCTCGCTGTCCCCGCCATCTTTGTATGTCCGCCTCAAATCATTTAGCACAGTTTTATGTTTCATTGGAAGTAGAAGTTAGGATTGGTGTCATTTTGGGATCAATTTAACACTTTTTAGAACGAAGGCTTTATTATTTGATCAATATGTGGGTTGTTGTTTTTACCAATATGTATGTTATGTACATTGATCTATATGTACATCCCTGTCTCTCCACCTCTCTCCAATATAACTATCGTTAGATCTCTATCTATGACACATATACATTGTAGCCTTTAATATTATTTAAAGCTTGAAGGTTAAAACTAAATCTAATGTCAGATCACTGTCACATAACACTGTCAGGTTTCAGTACATTGGGTAACATTGTGTAACATGTAACATTCCCTCAGTGACTTGTAACAAAACGTTTTGATGAAAAATGTATTTTAGTTTAACACCATTTTTTTTCATTTCATTTATCTTTTTTTTTTCTCTGTCATTGGCCATGAGTAAATTAAGATCTTTTCGTTTCCAACTAAAACACACTCAAAAAAAAAAAAGTTACATGGTCCATAATGTCCACTTGCTGTCCCGTTCGTTTTATGACCAACTCCCCAGCACGTACTTCTTTGACTTTGCTATGTCTTAGAATTGTTCTTGACAATAAAAACACATATCTTTAAAATCTATTACTCATGTCAGTGTTTGTCTGTTAAGACTAAAAAAAAACACTTGACAACTAGCCTCTGGCTATTTATTTCTTAGTGTTTTTTTTAATGACCATGCAAAATGTGCTAACCTTAAGACCATAGAGCCACGGTTTATTTTCACGGACCGTGTGTCTGGTGTTTAGAAGTTTTCCCTTTTCACTGCAGAGCTGAAAGGCATTGACCATCTTGTCACGCGGCAAGGAACACTTTGCGTCCGCTAGTCGCTGTCACTGGACCTCGCGCCCTTCCCCCTTTTTTTTCTGGACATGATCTATCCCCCCCTCCGAAAAACTGACCCGTGCATAGTGCGATCTGGTCACTACTGCCCTGTGTCCATCTTCTCCACACTCCTCCCCTTGACGTCGGCTCTGGGCGGGACGGCCCATTTTGGGGTTCTGGCCAGGTTAGCTTGTCCATCAAAAGTTTAGACATTTGACCACTGTGGCCCTGTCTTGAGACCGCTCCCCCACTCGTGTCTTCTGTGTAAGCAAGGGGAACTAATCTGAACATGCATACACATTGCTCTCGTAGTGCATGTACAATGTCTTCACGTTGAATGATGGTCAGCGTTGGACACATTTCTTGCTGGTCTTCACGTTGAATGATGGTCAGCGTTGGACACATTTCTTGCTGTTTGTGTTTGGGGATCTTAAAGACTTAAAAGAGACCTGAAGGTTTGACTACAGGAGCGAAATCTCGTATTAATTTACCCCCCCCCCCAAAAAAAAAAAGTGTATCACTGTGTTTAAATTTTAAAAAAAAGCAAGTGTCGGTTAATATGATTACTATAACCGTTTTATGTTTAAATATTTAGTTCTTATAACATCATGTTAATTTAACTCAGGATGCGACTATTTCGGCGATTTCTTTTGAGTGGAAACACTGACACTTAGCTCTAATAGGTCAGAAAACTTCACGCGTTGAAATTAACGAAAGGTTTCATTCTATTTATTTATTTTCTCTTGTAAAACCTTTCCCCTTTGGAAGATACACCACCCTTGGATCTATTGTTTTATTTTAGAGTAATGTAATCTCCCTTCCATCTAGTAATAAATAAACGTGAAAATATGACAGAAAAAAAAAACATCAGATTTACTCACTTTGTCCACTGTAGCAGGTTGACATGGACGAGGATAGTGAATGGCCGGGGGGCAAAAGCCTTCATCCCAGTTTCCCAAGATTTGAACCCTGTCCCATATCTCCGTTCTCCACAAACACACATCTTTTAGTGGGGCTAGGAGTCATGGATGTTATTCAATCAAGGCAAGGCTAGTTATGGGTTACATAACTGGCTATTGATGGTCATTACACAGACCAGCTAAGTATCCTACTGGTACATGAAGCACTCTAGCTTTCTTAAACTACACGGGTAATACAAGAAGACAAACTGGTGCCAATTCTCGTGGATGACCTTTGTCCTTCATTCCCTTCCGTCCTGGTGTTTTTTTTTTGTTTTTTTTTGAGGGCCACATTTCACGGTCATTTATTGGTCTCATCCCAATCTCTTGCCCTCCCCCCTCCTTGTCCTTGGCTTTATCTGTGTAGTTGTGTCCAGAGGGAAAACTAGCTTGACCTAATTTATTCTATTCAAAGCTTGTTTCCGTTGTGACCTGGAAGTCCGAGTCTCGTGATGGGAGTGATGGTAGCCGCACTTAATGGAAACCATCAAGCCCATCGTTCTCCTTTATGTTTTACTTTCCCCATCTCTCCGTTGTTATACCGCCAGGTTCATATAAGTAGATGTCTCAAAAACTGTATTCTTTAGCAAGACACTCCATAACACCCCTATTGAAAGACAACTATATGGAGAGCTGCCATAGGGTAGACGATGTCCAGATTAGACCGTCTTATTAATCGTAATGAACCCTTTGATAAGGTTATGGTATTTAATTGGAACAATAATTATTTTAAAGCAAAATACACTCTTTCCAACTTGTCTTTGTTTACATGTACAAGTTGCTCTCTTGATAAATAGCCAAGTTGCACAGTGTTCCCCAAACTGTTTCCACAGTGGACCACTTCGCACATGCAAGATGTTGAGTGAATGACTCGATCTCGTCGTAGTCGCTAGTAATCTAGATACCAGTTTCCTGCGCACTAACTTTTGAATGTATTTAACACCTGAAACTGAAGAGGATGTAGGGACCTACATAAGAAGATGTAGGGACCTACTGTTGTACAGAAGAAGATGTAG
>JADKLZ010072571.1:0-14874 GCA_021533235.1 Biomphalaria straminea | reverse complement strand
TTTAAGATAAAACAAAGGAAACAAAAAAAAAAGTCAATTTACAATACAACAATTTATAATATATACTATACTATATATAGTATACTACATCGTTCATATTGTAAAACCATTTAGATCTATATTGAAAGTCTGTATTTTTATTTATTTTTTTTTAAATAGGTTATTTCCCTTTACACACAACGGAGATTTAGTTACTTATGCATTTGTCGAATTACCTTACGCGCCATTGTCGCTGTGATTTTTTTTTTCTCTCCCCTTAAAAAAAATTACAACCTTTCTTTTCCTTAGAACTTAACTTCTCCTTCCCCTACCCCCGCTCTCCCCCCCGCCCCCCCCCCTCCTCCTCCGCCCCACCTGCTTTCTAACAACACCCGTGTTCATCCCCATACGAGGCCTCGCGGCGATCTCCCAGCCAAAACCACGCTGGCCAATGCGGCTCGCGCAAACTCCACCCCCTTGCTGGTTCGTCTCAGCCATTAGCGCGTCGCGTTGCTTACCCCAGCTGACCCGCCACCACTGCCCTAGTTAGCTCGCTTCATTGATTGATAGGCTGATCTCGCTAGGTCAACGGTCCGAGTCGACACAAACTTTACGAAAACTAAATAAAAATAAACAAAACGAAAAAAAAAAAACAAGGACGCCCTACCCCCCCCCTCTCCACTAGACGCACCATCAATTGACATGGCAATCAAAAACGTCAATCACAATAAAGAATTAGATGGTCAGAAGCGCTACTTGGCCAGGTTGTCACTCGGGCTTAAACATTTATAGATCTAGAATATTATTGTTTTTGTCATTCTACGAATGACTCCATAGGACACTCTGGATTTACTAGCAGTAATATTGTTTTTAATCTGTTTTACTGACCAAACGGTGACCTATTACGAGGTCCACACGAGATTGTTTTGTTATTACTAAGTGATGTTTTGTGATTTATTTGTGTTTAATTATTCCTGGCTCAATATAATTATCTAATAATTTTGTCTAATTTTTTGGATAAGATCTAGATTTAAAATATTATCAAGCTAAATCTATAATTCCATAAGGTAGGCCGTTTAAATATTATTGTTTGTTTCGGACCGTGTTAAAAAGTTAAAAAAAAAACTTTTAAAAAGTTTTTGAGTTATGAACTTTATAAAACAAAGAGCTCCACCCATTATCTAAAAGTTGGGTTTAGTAACTGTTTTTTAATACACACTTTGGTGTGTTTATTCTGGAACTGTTGCCCTTGAGAGCCTCTGGTCGCAGCTCATCACCTGAAAAACACGTGCGGTTATCTATTACAGCATAGCTCTCACGCAATACGAAAAGAAGAAAAACGACCATAAAAGTAACGGGCCTATACACCCCTCCGTAAAAGTAGGTTGCTCCGGCCGGCGAGGTCATTAGATTGCAGCACAAAGTGCGGGCCACTGACTTGATTGACCGCCAGCCTAGGAGAGGCGTGGCGACTAACAACACACCGGCAGGCAATCTTACAGCACGTTAGGCCATAACGTTGTTTTTTTAACAGCTTTTCGCGTAACTGGAAAAAAAAACACCTGATCTGTGTGAGGCAGTTAGCCACGCTTGGCAACCCGCCGGCCACACAGACCAACGCTCCTCGACCCGGACCGAGAGCACACAAGACCGCACGCTACCAGTGGTCGAAATCGAGCCGCTAAGAACAGTATCTCTTAGTATAGCGAGGAGAACGGTATCGTGTGTTGTGTTTTGATTGTGTTTACAGAGGGCACTGCGTTTTTATTGTGACGGGAAAGAGGTCAGTTGATTTAACACCCCCATTTATCCTATTGATCCAATCAGCCCAATCGTTGCCCCCACGGCCTATTATCTGGCTAACGCGTGTACTGGTCACCTTAACCGCTTGGGCAGCGTGAGATGACCCGAAATGACCCGCGGCTAAAGAGGGTCTTGTGAGGACGATACTATAAGTGGAATTATTATATTTCGAAGGAATTTAACGTTTACTTTCGTGAAACATTCAATACTGTGGACTACCGAATGGACTGCCGCCATATTTGTTGTTATTTTTATTCTTTGTCCCTATGAAGGCCAAACGGCGACCAATGTTTTGATGAAGTATGAGAAATGTCACGCCGTAAACAAGGCAGACCTCAACAGCGAAAAACGCTGGATTCATGTAAGTAGAAGTCTATTTTAAGTAGATCTATAATTTATCTAGACACTAGTCTAGATCTTCTTTCTTTTCTTTTCCATCTTAAAAAATTATTTTTAAAGTTTTTGTTGATACAAACAGATATGCAAAACGAACCATGTCCGGTGTGTCAATTACCTTTTTTCGACCATCTAGTATGATCTAGTAGATCTAGATCTATCTATAGAGTCTTTAAAAAAATATAAAGAATCTATTCAGACTATTCATCTAGATCTAGAATCTAGATTTATACTAGACTAGATCTATATCAACAGATTATATGTTTACTTTTTAAAGTTAATTTAAAATTATATATCTAGATTTAGATCTACAGTCTAGGTCTATCATTTATTGATATAAATCAAATGTAGAATCTAATTCGACTATGTATTCTAAGACTTAGACTAAGTATGTTACAGTATGTAGACGAGTGTAGTATCGATCTCTATTTCTCTATCACTATCAGTCAGTAGTCACTAGATTCTAGTGTCATCTTCTGGAACTGGAGTCGTACACCTATTCTATTATTTATTCTAGATTGATAATGATAGTATCTAAGATCTATATAGTATATCTATACCTAGACTTCTAGAATCTGGATCTAAACCCTTTTAAATAAATCTATAGTATAGATCTAAGACTAGATCTAGATTTTATACACAATATAATTGAATATACATAATCTAGATCATGATCAAGAATTTGTAGACTATATAGAAATCAAGCTATAGATTCTAGATCTAGATTCTAGATGTTATCTAGATTTAGATTCTATATAGATCCTAGCATAGAGATGTCTGGATCTATAGACATAGACTGGAGTGTCACTAGAGCATAGAGAATTCGTAAACAATAATACATTTTGTAGACAGCACACAGGCTTTTGTTTATTTTGTAGATCTAGATCTAAATTAATTCCACCGTTTATCATCTAAATTAAAATAAAAACACATAAAGAAAGTTTTGGCAGAAGGTTTGGCCATGCAACCATAAAGCCTACATTACGAGCGTAGCGATCGTAACTTCATCATCACGCTAACAGGGGTGGGGAGATATATTGGGGTGGAGGGGAGGGACAAGCCCGCTTCCTTCTTTGGTTGGGCGCAGTATACGTCAGTAGCAGTTTCTCACAGATGTGGCAACTATTTGTTCGTTAGGCCAATACTTTTGTATTGTTTTCATTTACCTATAAACACCAAGGGAAAAAAAAGTGACAGTAGATTAGGGTTATACAAAAAGGCCTGCATTTTAGATAAGATCTAGATCTATATCTAACAATAATAAAACATAATATTTTTAAAAGTCAAGAAAAAAAAAGCTACATTTATTTCAAAGTTACTTGTTCTTTATAAAAAGGGGACCTTTCATCACTCTAATAATTACACTATGAATATTTAGATAACTAGATCTACTAGGTTTAATGTCTGTAGACTGTTAGTCTACATCTAAATCTTGTTCTAAATGATTATATCAAGATAAACATTTAGATCCATAGATTATTTATTAGTGTTTACAATTTATCATCTTTAGAATAAGGCAGGTGATATTTATATGTAGATTTAGATCTATATAGGCATAGTCTTATAAACAATAAATACATTAAAAAAAACACATAGTAATTAATAAAATATAAAATCTAGATACAAATTCTCAGTAGTTTAGAAAACTTTCCAGACCAATTACTTTCATTCTCAAACCAACCATGCTTGAAATATTGTTATAGAAATATTTCACAGCAGTCTACATTATATGGCTTATTATAGACTAAAGGCCCACTTTGACCTTTTTTTTTTCTTTTGTACTTTTCATTTTTCTGTTTTCATTTAACAACTAAGAAAAAAAATCATTAAATAAATATAAAGGCTTGGATACCTTGAAATAGTTAAATGTAGCTACAGGCTGTTAATAGTTATTAAATCATTAATGAAAATTATTCAAGTTTTTTTTTAAAAAAAGGAAATAAAAATGATCAAAAATGCTCACACACAGACACACACATATATAAATAAACATAAATATGTAAACTTCAAATTACCCTTCAGTAATTGAGTAGGAGATACAATGACATAAACTGTCCTACACTCAATTTAAAAATTGTTAAAGAAAATGTATCACTTGAAAAAAACAAATTCTTGAACATTTCTAGGTTTGTTTTACCACCCTACCCCCCCCTCTTTTTTTAAACCCAAACACACACACACACACTGAGAATATTCCAGAAGCTGACATTATGGAGCAAGTTTGAATGTCATTCTGTCATAAGACATACAAATGTTAAACTGTGTGTATGTGTGTGTGTTTGAAAGAACCAGTTGATTGGAATACTGACTACACACAAGCTGTTTACTTCACAAATATTTACTTTGGGAAATATATTTTACTTTGATGTTTCAAAGTCTGTTTAGTTTCTATTTTTATATGACACTCATTTTTGTTTAATAACTTATTAAAAATTTAAAACAAAAAAAAAGGTGGGGGAGAGAGATATATACTTGTAGGATTGTATCAGTTGAGTTTCCTTTCTTTTGTATTGTTTATTGATTACCGATATTTACAAGTTAGAAGTTAATGGAAAGCCTTTTGTAGATTACTGACATCATTAAACAGCAATTTTGTTTTATCTGGTGCCTAAGTTGAATACTTTAATTTTACTTTTTGACCCACTTCAAAGTTTAGAAGCTCATATTTCTTGTGAGTGAATATAAATGATTAATCTCGTGCCAAAATAATTATCACTTAGCAACTATTGGCTTTCTTATATCTTTACACTTGTAAAGGATGGTACAAATTCCTTTTTTTTTTCCCAACCAAATTCTTTTTTAAAAGGTATGGCTAGCATTGTTTTTTAAGTATGGCTAGATTTAGTTTATTTTTCTTGGTAAACTAACCATTGACATAATCATGCTCTAGAATCCTGTCAAAGGAAATACCAAAAATGGCGAAAGAGAGGAGATAAATGGTGAAACATGACTTCAGATTCTTTAAGTTTAAACATGACCTGATACTCAAAAATAATTTTTTTTATCCATTTTTTTTTTTGTTTTTTTAATTTATGATAGTCCCTTGAAATGTAATGCTCATTTCTAATTACACATTTTGGTCTTGAACTATCACTCTTGACTTCAAAACACACATTTTCGAGTTACTGATTTAATATTTTTATGGTAGATGAATTATTATGCAATTGACAGGGTCAGCTCAACATGTCTGATACTCTCAGCACAGATTTCTTCCGTGACCAGAAGCCACACACCCAGCAACTCTCAGTCTCTTGTGTCTTTTTTTTTTAACACTTGAAAAGAAGTGACCATCTCTTTTGCTCTTTTTAAGGGGCGGGGTGGGACATCCCTCTATTGACCATCTCAAGCCCTCTGGTCATTCATGCCAAGGGAATACTTGATTAGTGTTCTGGCCTTTGCTCTTCGATTATTCTGCCTTTTAACACCTTTTTTTTTTCTTTTTATCTGCCATTGTGTCTCCATTGATATCATTCTCTTAACTTTTAAACCTTATCACTCTTTTTTCTTTCCTTTTAGAAAATTCCATTTATTTTATTTTATTTATACAAAACCTTACAAATCTTAAAGCCTTTAAACAAAATATTTTTAGGTTGCTTTAAATATAATTAATATAATAAGAACTTACAAGGATGAGTGGGTATTACCATTTTTGATTGAATCGTTGCTATTAGGAAATTATTCCTATACTTTTCATTGTTAAGTTTATGTTTATGCCTTTTGCTATTTAGTTAGCATACATGTATTAATATTTAGTCTACTTATAGCATACATGTATATTCTTTAAAATTTCCAAACTACATGATAATATTTGGGTCACTGTCTATTTTTGCCTTGTTTCTTGGACACACGAAGGCCTGGTGGGATATGCACAAATAAATACTGATTCTTGTCTTTCATTCTTTTGTTTTGTTGTTGTTGTCATATAGATCAGTATGGCTTTTCTACATTTCTAGTATTTGTGTGGATTTTTGTTTACTATGCTTGTGTTTAAATTCTTATTATTATTAGATTAATTATAACTATAAGGAGACGGTGTTTGGCTACGATTAAATGTCATTGAGGTTTCTTTCTATTTGGGTGTATTTGTAAGTTTGTTGTGTCTTGAGCCTATGTATTGAAATGTGTTAGTGTGTGTGTGTGTGAACCAATGGAATACATCATTTAGTTCGTGTGACTTAGTACTAATGAGATGTTTTGTAGAGTACTTGAGATTAGTGTAAGGGATGCAGGCCGTATACTGTTGTCCAGTTGGTCTAGTGGGTCAGAGTGGTCATTTGGGTAATGTAAGGAGAATATGGACATGAATATGACCGGTCAAGCAGTGGATGGTGTTCAAGTGGTGTAATCAATCTAATGTGTTTGTTGAAATTTTATAAATGTTTAGCCGCAGGGTCTATAGCCTCTCGAGCCATCAGTCACATGGAGCTGATAATGATTGAATGTATTATAACACTGACCATTGATACGCTCCGTGGATTGCTGCGAGAACACGCACAACCAATGTTCTCCACTGTCCCTAAGTCATCCACAGTTATGTCTCAAGAGACGGACTGTTGGACTCCTTCATGTTTTTGAAACAGCTTTTTTTTTTCTGCCCATGCTCACTGTACTTTGAAGGATAGTTATGTCCTGATCGTCACAGTACTAAGGCACTCCTTCTGTTAGCCAAAGTCTTGTAGTTTCAGAATCTCTTTTGTTTTCCACTCTTTGGTACCTGTATTGCCAAAAAGTCTACTTATTATGGGATTTAATTTTCTTTGATTTTTTGCCTAAATTTGATGTTGTGACTTTTGAAACATTGATACCTAATTTCCTCTCCAACTATTTTAGCGTAATTGATTTATAACCCCCCCCCCTTTTTTTCTAATCATTGTTTTATCCCCTCTCTCTCCCTCCCTCTTGTCTCCTCTCTCTCCCGCCTCCTCTGTCTCTCTTTCCGGTTCATGTCTTCTTTCTTATATTTTGTACGTCGCTCTGGGGTGACGTTTGGTTATACAGCTAATAAGTCTCGGCGCCCCACTCCCCCCGCCACTCTCTATGTATTAGTCCTATTGACTATTCTGTACCACAAAGAGTCAGTGACACGTGCTGGGGCTCCAGTGTATTAGTACCATCAAAAGCCTGAGCGTCGCCTCGCAGGACCCCCCCCCCCCCCCACTCCCCTCCCCAGCCCTCGCCGTGGCGTGTTGGAGATCTGGAGACGGGGCTGGCACGACCTTGACAGCCGAGGCTTAATGTTAAAAAATGACCCCATGGCTTTGTCCATTACGTGCGGTTATCTCTTGGACTCTCATCACAGAACGGATCCGCACGGACAACTGTCCAGCGGTACCCACTAACTTGCCAGGCCCGCGAAGAAGCCATCATTGATTTGCCTGCCCCCGCGCCGGGGCATTCGTTTTTTAACTCACGCTACTTTTTTTTTTTTTACACATGATAGCATTACACCCCCCTCCCCCCTAGATCTGAATGACCCATTGTATTGACCACCCAGTCCTCGTTTAATACACGTTCTTTAATGGTCCTTCTTGAAGTTCAACGTTATTCTAGAATGTTGAATTTAAAGACATTATAGCTTTCAAATAGCGCTACTTTCACACTTATAGCATGCTCAAGGCGTTATGGTTCAATCTCATTTGTGGACCATTGGTGTGTGAGTGTGTGTGTGGGGGGGGGGTATCTGAGAAGGTTTTCTGTGTAGAAGATTGAAAGATTGAACAGTGTAACGACATGGACCAACATGACCTACTTACTCACTGTTTCGTATCTCTATGTTAAACATTCTTGTGGGATGGAAAGTACAAAAAGAGTAATGCACTTTACATCTAGATGTTTGTTTCGACAGGGAAACACTTTGTATTGACGGCTTCATGGGTTGTCCATACTAAACGTCTCTCGCTGCGGGCTCGTCTATTCTTGATAGTAGCGACTCGAGAATTTATTACCGTTGTGTCCTTCTTAAGAGTTGCTATATTCGCTGTGTGTCCAGAGACACTTTATTTATATAAGCTCTGCTTTAAATTTCCATATCCCAGAGTGCTCCTCTCCAAGCTACAAGGCTGGCTGTCCTACTTTCAGTGACCATCGCTGACCAGCCAAAATGTCTGATGTAAGGGTCTTGTATAAATGTGACACACTAACAAAGTTAATGTGGACTTTGCATGTCAGAAGATATTTGCCAGCAGGAAATGGGACCAGTCCTTGGGGGGTGGGGGGAGCGTGGTCACCTAAAACTCCAGCTGTCTTTCCCTATCACTCACACCAACACGTCCCACTGACCTTTGTCCAGTTCTAGTCCAGAGTGTGAGGAAGGTTTAAAAAAAAACTGTGATTTACTGATGTGCTAGAAATAATTTGTTTGAACTTACAACTTTAATTTTACGAGATTCCTTTAAACCCCAACGGAAATCTTTCAGGACAGGAGTTGTTTACCTTGAGGGAAGAGAGTTATCTTAATGAAAGCTATTTGTGCAAAATGAGAGTCTAATAGTATTTGGTAAGTGAAAGCAATTTGTACAAAATGAGAGTCTAATAGTATTTGGTAAGTTTATCTATACCATACTATTAGGTCGCTACGATGGTGGGTTTATGGAGGTGATACTGACATTACATTCATGGTACCATCACTATTCGGTACTGGTATGTACATTGCTGGTACCGTCAATATTTGACACTGGCATCTACATTGATGGTACCATCATTATTTGGTACTGGCATCTACATTGATGGTACCATCATTATTTGGTACTGGCATCTACATTGATGGTACCATCATTATTTGACACTGGCATCTACATTGATGGTACCATCATTATTTGGTACTGGCATGTACCATAATGGTACCATCATTATTTGTAATTGGCATTAAAGGTTCAGAATGACAATGATTTGTTGAAAAGACTCATGGAGTTTTGTACTAGTTCTATGGCTACAACTGATGATAGAAAAACTGATGGCAACGTTCACGTGATCCAATTTGCCTACTGGCGTCTTTGAATTGTCTTTCTGAGCTTCATGCGTACATGTCAGTGAATAATGACGTTGGTGCAGGACATGCAAGGGCAAGTCGCAACATTGGCAAATTGACAATGTCTACTGTCCATTGGTCACGTGTCCAAGGATGTGTGTTTCATCATCAATTGTTTCCCCCTCGCTCGGTTACTTCCCTCTAGTTGCCTTCATTGAGTTTACGCGAAGAGAGTTTCTTTCCAGGGAGTGCAGTGAATAGACTGTTGGTCCGTGTCAACAATTTGTTGACCAATATACAAACAATGTACTGCCTGCATGAGGCTTACACTGTTTTAAGCTGTTATGGTCGCCTTGATTCCTTGAAATGTCATTAAGTCAAGAGAGATGATGTTGATGATGGACTGGGGTGTGATAAGGGTCCAGATTTAGAGCTAAATTTTCTAGAGAATTGTTAAGCAGGAATCGACAGGTAATTCTAAACTTGGACGTCGGTTGTGCCGTGCCAACATTTGTGTAGTTATGGAGGATTATCAAATCAACAATCAGTTTAGGTCATTGCGAAAGAAAGGCCTGTAGTGGGCTCAGGTCAATACAAGTTTTACAACATTAGGGTGTTGATATCGTTTTGACTTTAAAAGTTTCTTTGACTGCAGACATTCCTAAACGCCAGACGCCATAACAGTAGCCATTTCCTAACAAACAAATATAGGAAGTTACTGAATGATGACTTCTAGCATTGCGTTTAACAAAAATCCCAGAGCCACATATTCGCAGACGCTGATGTTTTCTAGCTCTGCAAGATGTTGGTCAAATGAAAGCAAGTCTACAACGATGAAGAAAAGTCCATCTCTAGCCTTGTACAAGTAGACTTATGGAGACTGCCTATGACGTGATGAAAGTACTAGTAGACTGGTTTGAATTGAATATACGTGACAATTCCGGACCAATCAGTTGGATTTTACTTCTATCTAGGACTAGTACAGCAAAAACCAAATAATGTTTAAAGGTATTGGGGGGAGGGGTAAATCAACTGCCAAGAGGAAACTGGCGCTCCCCCCCCCTCTTCCCTATTTTATTCTCCCTTCATGTGTATCTCTCGTGTTGTGTGATTGTGTTTGTTTTCTGTATACTGGACCGACATTTCTTTTGTTAGGTCTGGTGTTGTCTACCGAGAAAGACAGAACAAAGGCATGGTCGACTTGGGGGTGGTGTCGGGGGGGGGGACTACGGTAGAACTCCCAAGTAAGAAGTCACCCGGTGACGTTCCCTGACTGAGGGGGTGGGCGACAGTTCCCCGCCTTACTGTATTGGTATTCACATTTACATAAACTTACCAGATGCGGGTGGGGGGGGGATGACATGGTCCTTAACAATAGAACAGTATGCGCGAGATCTAGGTTGGTGTGAGTGTGTGTTGGAAATGGCGGCATCAAGTCAAGAGCTTTGAAAAAAGAGGTTCAAGAAACTAGATAGAAACAAAAAAAAAAGAACTAACAAAGGGAGTGAAAAATTGTATAGTTTTATTTCAATTCTAGCGAGGGGATTATCTTGTCATTTTCCATTAATGTTTGATTGTGTGTGTGTGGATTGTATTTGTGTGTATCCTTCTTCCTCTTCGTGTTCTCATACCAACAAACAAAACACATACACACATGGAATTGATTCTATTATTAGAATAATATAAATCATGTTAACGTGACCCGCCGTAACACGTCTGTGGACAAGGTGCTACGTCACGGATAGATTACTCCACTGGTCAGTGACCGTATTGACCTGTAATGGTCATTTTGTATTATTACCAATCTATTTCTAACTTTGTTTTTTGTTGAAGTGCAACAAAGTCTACCTCATAGTTACAACACTGACTAGTATCTGTCCAAAGAAGTTTCAGACAATCAAATAAAATAAACTATACTCCCCCCCCCCCCCGGTTGTTTTCAATGAAGTTATTCACGTTAGTGCTATCATAGGGCGGGTCTTACCACGTACATAACATAGAGATAACTAGAATAAAACTGGTCTTATTGACATCGGTGATGCCTTGTAAGAAATACCCTCTCATTCTCTCTCTCTCTCTCATTCACTCTCTCTCTCATTCTCTCTCTCTCTCTCATTCTCTCTGTGTCTCTCACTCTTTCACTCTCCCCTAACAACTACCCCTGGATTTAGTTATTTCGTTGCCTAGTACTACATTGTATTTCTTCTCGCGCGTGAGTGGGATGCCAAAGGAGGCAGGGAGGAGGGGGGGGAAGGTCAACCCTCTCCCTTCCCTTCTCACACACACGCTGGCAATTTAATAACCTTATGTCCACTCTGGTTTATTAATATCTGGACAGCTATCCGAGTCAGATTGGGAAGGATGACCGGTCCTGTTTTTTTGTTTATGGAGAGACGCTGGAGTCAAAAAGTTGATACAGAGTCCATCATTGGGCTCTCGTGGCCGAAATTGGGTTTTAACTGAAGAACTATCCAATTATAGACGTGGCTGTTGACTCGGACAGTGCTCCCTCTCCCCGCAGTCCCCACCGGACCTCTTAGCCGAAATGTTATGGACACAACACATGTGCGTGCGAAAGCAAGGCCAATGTCCAGCGAAAACAATATACGCCGGCAATTATGTGAGCCATCAGTGAAATGAAGTAGATCTTCTACTCTCCGACCTCGCTGTCCCCGCCATCTTTGTATGTCCGCCTCAAATAATTTAGCACAGTTTTATGTTTCATTGGAAGTAGAAGTTAGGATTGGTGTCATTTTGGGATCAATTTAACACTTTTTAGAACGAAGGCATTCTTATTTGATCAATATGTGGGTTGTTGTTGTTTTTTTATCAATATGTATGTTATGTACATTGATCTATATGTACATCCCTGTCTCTCTACCTCTCTCCAATATAACTATCGTTAGATCTCTATCTAGACACATATACATTGAAGCCTTTAATATTATTTAAAGCTTGAAGCTTAAAACTAAATATAATGTCAGATCGCTGTCACATAACACTGTCAGGTTTCAGTACACTGGGTAACATTGTGTAACATGTAACATTCCCTCAGTGACTTGTAACAAAACGTTTTGATGAAAAATGTATTTTAGTTTAACACCATTTTTTTTCATTTCATTTATCTTTTTTTTTTTCTCTGTCATTGGCCATGAGTAAATTAAGATCTTTTCGTTTCCAACTAAAACACACTCAAAAAAAAAAAAGTTACATGGTCCATAATGTCCACTTGCTGTCCCGTTCGTTTTATGACCAACTCCCCAGCACGTACTTCTTTGACTTTGCTATGTCTTAGAATTGTTCTTGACAATAAAAACACATATCTTTAAAATCTATTACTCATGTCAGTGTTTGTCTGTTAAGACTAAAAAAAAACACTTGACAACTAGCCACTGGTTATTTATTTCTTAAGTGTTTTTTTAATGACCATGCAAAATGTGCTAATCTTAAGACCATAGAGCCACGGCTTATTTCACGGACCGTGTGTCTGGTGTTTAGAAGTTTTCCCTTTTCACTGCAGAGCTGAAAGGCATTGACCATCTTGTCACGCGGCAAGGAACACTTTGCGCCCGCTAGTCGCTGTCACTGGACCTCGCGCCCTTCCCCCTTTTTTTTTCTGGACATGATCTATCCCCCCCCCCGAAAAACTGACCCGTGCATAGTGCGATCTGGTCACTACTGCCCTGTGTCCATCTTCTCCACACTCCTCCCCTTGACGTCGGCTCTGGACGGGACGGCCCATTTTGGGGTTCTGGCCAGGTTAGCTTGTCCATCAAAAGTTTAGACATTTGACCACTGTGGCCCTGTCTTGAGACCGCTCCCCCACTCGTGTCTTCTGTGTAAGCAAGGGGAACTAATCTGAACATGCATACACATTGCTCTCGTAGTGCAGGTACAATGTCTTCACGTTGAATGATGGTCAGCGTTGGACACATTTCTTGCTGTTTGTGTTTGGGGATCTTAAAGAGACCTGAAGGTTTGACTACAGGAGCGAAATCTCGTATTAATTTACCCCCCCCCCTCCCCCCCAAAAAAAAAGTGTATCACTGTGTTTCAATTTTTAAAAATAGCAAGTGTCGGTTAATATGATGACTATAACCGTTTTATGTTTAAATATTTAGTTCTTATAACATCATGTTAATTTAACTCAGATGCGACTTCTTTGGCGATTTCTTTTGAGTGGAAACACTGACACTTAGCTCTAATAGGTCAGAAAACTTCACGCGTTGAAATTAACGAAAGGTTTCATTATATTTATTCATTTTCTCTTGTAAAATCTTTCCCCTTTGGAACATACATACACCACCCTTGGATCTATTGTTTTATTTTAGAGTAATGTAATCTCCCTTCCATCTAGTAATAAATAAACGTGAAAATATGACAGAAAAAAAACCCATCAGATTTACTCACTTTGTCCACTGTAGCAGGTTGACATGGACGAGGATAGTGAATGGTCGGGGGGACAAAAACCTTCATCCCAGTTTCCCAAGATTCGAACCCTGTCCCATATCTCCGTTCTCCACAAACACACATCTTTTAGTGGGACTAGGAGTCATGGATGTTATTCAATCAAGGCAAGGCTAGTTATGGGTTAGATAACTGGCTATTGATGGTCATTACACTGACCAGCTAAGTATCCTACTGGTACATGAAGCACTCTAGCTTTCTTAAACTACACGGGTAATACAAGAAGACAAACTGGTGCCAATTCTCGTGGATGACCTTTGTCCTTCATTCCCTTCCGTCCTGGTGTTGTTTTTTTTTTTTTTTTTTTGAGGGCCACATTTCACGGTCATTTATTGGTCTCATCCCAATCTCTTGCCACCCCCCCCCCCTCATTGTCCTTGGCTTTATCTGTGTAGTTGTGTCCAGAGGGAAAACTAGCTTGACCTAATTTATTCTATTCAAAGCTTGTTTCCGTTGTGACCTGGAAGTCCGAGTCTGAATACTCGTGATGGGAGTGATGGTAGCCGCACTTAATGGAAACCATCAAGCCCATCGTTCTCCTTATTATGTTTTACTTTCCCCATCTCTCCGTTGTAATACCGCCAGGTTCATATAAGTAGATGTCTCAATAACTGTATTCTTTAGCAAGACACTGGCCCCATAACACCCTTATTGAAAGACAACTATATGGAGAGCTGCCATAGGCTAGACGATGTCCAGATTAGACCGTCTTATTAATCGCAATGAACCCTT
This sequence comes from Biomphalaria straminea, assembly GCA_021533235.1. Classification (NCBI taxonomy): domain Eukaryota; kingdom Metazoa; phylum Mollusca; class Gastropoda; family Planorbidae; genus Biomphalaria; species Biomphalaria straminea. The sequence goes on along the minus strand of JADKLZ010072571.1, from coordinate 530 downwards.
TGATAAGGTTATGGTATTTAATTGGAACAATAATTATTTTATATCAAAATACACTCTTTCCAACTTGTCTTTGTTTACATGTACAAGTTGCTCTCTTGATAAATAGCCAAGTTGCACAGTGTTCCCCAAACTGTTTCCACAGTGGAACACTTCGCACATGCAAGATGTTGAGGGAATGACTCGATCTCGTCGTTGTCGCTAGTAATCTAGATACCAGTTTCCTGCTCACTAACTTTTGAATGTATTTAACACCTGAAACTGAAGAGGATGTAGGGACCTACTGTTGTACAGAAGAAGATGTAGGGACCTACTGTTGTACAGAAGAAGATGTAGGGACCTACTATTGTACATAAGAAGATGTAGGGACCTACTATTGTACATAAGAAGATGTAGGGACCTACTATTGTACAGAAGAAGATGTAGGGACCTACTATTGTACAGAAGAAGATGTAGGGACCTACTATTGTACATAAGAAGATGTAGGGACCTACTATTGTACATAAGAAGATGTAGGGACCTACTATTGTACA
>JADKLZ010072533.1:0-11433 GCA_021533235.1 Biomphalaria straminea | reverse complement strand
TGTGTGATACACAAACTCAGAGGCTGCCCCCGTTGAGAGATCAAAGCGGATCTGATAGGGACCCGACTCCTACGGGGGCCGCCTCTGAGTTTGTGTTTCACACAAACTCTCTTTGTAATCTTGTTTTTTATATTCTTGTTGAATTTCAATCAAAATTAATTGTAATAATAATTTTAAAAAACAACTAGAAAACGTGTTCGGACCTTTGTGTCTTGCAGCTGTCCCTTTTTTTAAAAAATTGTCTGCATTGAACTTTTTTTCTTTGGTCGCGACCAGACCGGCCCATTTGGTACCGGCCCACCGGGCATTTGTCTGTTTTCCCATATAGCCAGTCCGCCTCTGCTGACTACTTACCAACCAGATTTATATATCCACTTCTGCTGGTTACTGAGTGTGTATATATCCAGGCTATAGTTTCGTATCCTAGACGTGTGTGTATTATGCACGGGAAAAGTTTAGAAAGTGATCCCAGGAAAACTTTCCCCCCACACTCCCTTTTTTGTGTGTGTGTGTCTGTGTGGAGAACCAGAGGAACGACTGACACACTCGGCCTAACTCAGCGGACTCGCGGGAGTGGCAGGCTACGAGATGTACTGGTGCATGCAGCCTAGCTATACTCTCCACCGCAAAATTCTCAAAATGTAAATAGATCTACTGGTATTAATTAATCAATTAGTTGCTATAAATTTACTAATCAACTTCTGTATGGAGAGTTATGTACAGGAAGGCGCCCCAAGGCGGCTAATACAGGCGCTACAAAGACACCATCAAGAGCTCCTTCAAGGAATGCGGTATCGACATTCATGGCTGGGAAGCACTAGCTCTAGATCACTCCGCATGGCGAGAAGCTGTGAGTCTCGGAGTCTCAAGATTTGAAGCAAGAAGAGTGGCCAGTGCGATAGAGCGCCGAACCAATAGAAAGCAGAGAGAAGAAGAAGCAAGCCATCTGCAACTGACAAAACTCACCCATGTCACATATGCGGCCTGCTTTTTAAAGCGAAGATTAGAATTTACAGCCATCTTCGAGTCCTCAGGAAATGAGAAATTGGCTTATCTTCGAACACGAAGGAGGAGCTATATATATATATTAATTTACTGATCAACTAACCCTCTTAAAGCTTTAAATGTTTCAGACGATAGCTCACACTAAGTTGAGCTTTTAACGTGACTTGTCCAGAGGGGCCTAACCGCTGGCAACACATTTTCACAACTATTTAGACCTGTGATTGTGCCATTAGGAGGATTTGACCTTTTTTTTTTTTTTTAAAAGGGGTAAAAAAAAAAAGAAACAAAATTAAATTTTGAAATACAGGGGGCATAATGTTTCCCATGATTGACTGCGAATGAATTATGCAGACATATCTTTCGCATTATAGAATGTCGGTTCTGATACTCAACTGTTTCGCGAGAACTGTATAACTTTGTTGTTCTTTTTATAACAGGTTCGTGATGTTACTTTTATTATCTTTACATTCTGTAACAAGTGTTACGTGCACGTGAGAAGGAAGACAAGTTGTTTAATGGATGTATATTGTATAGTATACCCACCGACCACCATTACAGTAGTCTTAACCTTGAATGTATTAATGAAGTCCTTTTCTGTTTTCTCTCGTGCATTAAAAAAACAAGATTATTAGGCCCTGCTCGTATTTATGGGTTCATCTTGTCCTGTATATTATAGATAAGTACTTCAACTCTTTTATAACTCTTTACCCGTTCCATCCTCTAGTCAGTGGCGTAGCTAGGGTGGGGAAGGAGGGGGTAGAATGATACAATCCCCCAGGACCCCACTTGAGGAGCGCCCGATATGATTGTTTTTTATGTTAAAAATTGTTGTAAGTTATGGTTTAGTTTTTTTTTTTAAAATCTATTATAGCTTCTTACTTTTTAGTCTTCTGTCCTGATGTGTCTCATAAGTTTAGTGATTTTGCTAGTGGTGTTAATATTATCAAACTGGAATATTCGTTTGTGATAAATCTCACTGATCTAGTGTTCAAAGTTTCTTCATGTTTTCTTGAGTTGAGGGATCCCAAGCAGATGATGCATATTGTAAAAACAAAGAGTCAAACAAACAAATAGATAACCTTCTTTGCTGAATAAAATATAAAATATCGGCCGAACTAAAGTTAAATAGCATTTTAGTTTTATGTTTATGTTTGATTTGTAAAAAATATCTTAAATAAACTCTAGTTTTGGTTGATTGTTTTATACTTTCATCAATATGAGTTCTTTAGATTCTTAGTTCAGGCGTATCGAAAACAAACTTTGACTTAAGTCTAGCCTATGATGAATAACTATTGTTGACCCTAAGCACCTAGATGTTTGAAACTTGTCTTGCTTTTAGTATTATAAAAGGATTTTAACAAAAGTTGCCTGCATCAATTCCTGTCTCTGTATTTTTTTAAATTACCAAATGTTCATTTCGTATCCGTACCAAACTCTTTTAATCCAGCTGGTGTAGGTTCAACTACTCTGTTCAGTATTTATCTGTTCCTTTATTTATAATATAAATATATATATGTAAAGTAAAGTTCAATTTGGATTTATAGGGCAGATCTGTTTCTTTGGCCAACGGTTAACGAGCATGGTTTCACCTGGCCAGCCTTTACATTCCTAAATTAAAGGTACCCACTGATTCCACCCTTCATCGAGATTCGAACCCAGAACTCACTGTTCGGGAACCAAGCGCATAGCCATTCAGTCACCACGCCCCAGACAATCAAGAGAGAACTAGAATCCCTACATCTTTGTCATTTATCTTAATGCCATTGACCCTGATTCACGAAGTTAGCACTAAATGTACACACTATTTCTAAACAAGACTTCACCCAATCGATTCTCTCTTTGTACACTTTTGTATTCTTATCTTATATAATACAGACGTTACTTCAAAAAAGAAGATGATTACGCCCTACGCGTAATGCATTCAGTCATGCATATTTACCAGTGACTTAAATTCTGCCAAGTCACTGGTTTTCCTGGCTAGCTCAGGCAAACAATCCCATGCTCTAATGGCACTAGGGAAGAAAGAGCATTTGTACAGATTTGTCCTAGCATATGGGACGAGGAATGTGCCTTTATCTTTGTGTCTTTCTGAGGTATTGCCCTAACACCATAGACATTAATAAATATAGACTGGAAAAAGGAAGTAACTTTATGTAACTTGAAAACATGTATATCTATTGTATTCGAATTTCCGAATTATGAAAAAATTAAAAAATTGCATGATCTTCACGCTAAGAGATAAAACAAAACTCATAGACGTAAATCATATACATAAACTGGCCAATAAGAGAGTTTTATGCAACGAAAAGTTGTGAATTGCAATTATGTGTACTTTATTTTGTGTCTATATTTATTTATGTCTATTTATGCATGTTGTCAAATTACATAAAGTTACCTTCTTTTTTTCCAGTCTATATTTATTTTGTCTATGACATAAATATTTAAATAAATTTTCGTTTCATAAAAGTCTCTTATTGGCCAGTCTATATTTATCTATGTCTATGCCTAACACTTTATTCAAACTGGAAGAGGATTCAGTTGACTTCTTTATTCTATTTACTTGTAAAACAAAAAGAAAAAAAAAGAAGTATTTTCTTTTCTTTTATTTCCAAATGTTTATATTTATTTGCATGTATTATGTCACAATGGTAATAGGCATTAGTGACGAGACATTTATGGTAACCTCCCCCTTTCTACACAAGCCAAAACACACTGTCAATTATCCATTAATGTTTGTGTGGTGTTCCTGTGGTATACTGCAGCTAAACTTAAAAACAACAAAATTCTACTCTTTTGCGCCATTGCTCTAATGGCACAAGCCATTGCTCTAATGGCACAAGCCATTGCTCTAATGGCACACGGTTTGTCCTCTCATCTACCTCACGATATGTACCCGCCAGATTTGATCAATATGAGTTGAGTCCACTGACATGGAGCGACAAGCATGGGGCGTATTCAGTTATGAAAGCGCCTTGAGGATGGAATGAGAGTAGAGGGGGAGAGGGAGGCGCTAATAGCCAGTGCCCCTGGCGAACACCGACCTGCAACGTCGCAACCTTTGGGCAGTGGAGACAGCTCATTGGCACGTCACGGATCTGTACGAGGTGGCAACGAGCTAGTGGTCTCCACTGCCCACAGGTTGTGACGTCAAAGGTCAGTGTTGTGGCCCAGTATGTCAAAGGATCTCTTGCGAACGGTTATTTGCAGGTAAATGTCAATATGACAAAACGAAAGCAACGTCCCTGTCGATGTCCAGCAGAAGTCATTGTCCTACTTCAGGAATTCAGATCAATGGACGTATCAAATAATACTGGCGTCTTCTATGTCAGCAAACGCAGGATTCTTTTGTGAACAGATAATAAGAAACTATACAGCAAAACATCCTCCTGAAAAAACACTTATTGCATTTGAGGACAAATGAAATAATCGACATGGTCGATTGATATTTCGACTTTTGCCAATTCAAATGTTCTCGGCTCTCAAACGTAAGAAGCTTGGCTGATGTTGCTTAGGATTGTACATTGGTTCCCTGCTTATCAATAGAAGGAACTTCCCCCACGGAATATTTTACAAGTGAGCAGGTCTCGGCAATGGCCTCTGAACTCGGCATTGGAGAAGCCGTAGACGATAGGGTTGACCACCGAGCTGATGTAAGGGCTGTTGTAGGCCACTTCCACCATCGCCCTCTGGGCGTAGGTGAGTACCAGGTCGTCCAGGTGGAGCACCTCCTGCAGGATGAGCACCACCAAGTGCGGGAGGTAGCTGAGGATGAAGATGAGCGTGATGATGGCGAACACTTTGTACATGTGCGTGGAGATCTTGTCCATTCGCGTGGCCAGGACGCAGTTCTTGTCCACGTAAGAGCCGTGCCGCAGGTCGTGTGCGCTGTGCACCGAGTGCGTGTCCGGGGTGGTGGGCACGGACATGAAGACCTCCGAGTTTCTCTTCTCGAAGCGCCGCAGCTCCCGGGCGATGAGGATGTAGAAGAAGAACATGCTGAGCAGCGCCACCACGAAGATGGCGAACAGGGAGTGGTGGAAGGCGATCTGGACGGGCTTGCCGTCGTACTGCTTCTCGAAGCGGCAGATGGTGACGTTGACCACCAGGCCCTCTCGGACCTGCACGCGGATGTCTTGCCGGCCCATCATGACCAGCGAGAAGATGCAGAACACGGTACAGCAGGCCCCGGCTATCCAGACAATGATCTTGGCCTGTCTAAGGTCGAAGCCTGGCTTCAGTGGATGGCAAACCTTTGAAATATAAAAAAGTTTATATTTTTTATTTTATTAAAACAAGAACAAAAATAAACAACAAACAAACAAAAACAAAACAAAGATTCTTTGATTAACAAATAAAAAGCTTATGTATCGCCCTATTAGTACTCTTAAAAGTATTTGATCGATTAGTGCTATGGCTAGGTTTATGTATCGCTTTAACGATACCACAATTCTTGGCTGAGTAGTGCTTTGGTTAAGTTTATGTATCGCCCTACTGGTTCTACTAGTTCTTAGGCGGAGTTATGCTTGGACAAGATCGTGTATCGCAATATAAATACAACTACATTTCTTTAATTGAGTAGTGGTTTGACCTATGTAGTGTTTGGCCTCACCTTCATGTATCGTTGATATGAGATGAACGTGAGCACACACACGCTCAACAGGTGGCTGGAGTAGACCGCGAAGTGCGACACCTTGCACATGAAGTCCAGGTTCATCTGGTCCTCGTCCAGTGGCCTCAGCTTGACCATCACGTCTATGGGCATGGTGGTGAAGGCGGTCAGCAGGTCCATCGCCGCCAGGACCTTCACGAAGAACGTGAAGATGTTCACCTAAAAACAGAGATCTTATTTTATTCATGATAATATGATAAGTGATAAGGTAAATAATAAGTGATAATAAGACAAGTGATAATAACATAACATTCTAATTAAGATTGCGCTATTTTTAGTTGCATTGAAAATAAGATTTTGATTATCTTCTGTCACTAAGGAGGAACGTCAGTTATATAATATTTTCATGGACCTCTCTACCAAACATAAAACTTAAATACACAGAACTTAAATGCATAGAGATACATAGCACACATACCAACCATTAGTATGCCCTGTCTCCACAATGATCTTAAAAATTGGTCAAAAGTTCCAATCTTTTTCCCCATATTGCCTTATAGTGAGCTTTCCATCATCGGTGCTTTTATACTGTCTAGTAATAAACCTTACCTTATTGTAGCTATTTTGTATACACATTTAGCTTTTATATTTTATAGGCTCTTATCAAAGGCTCTTTAACGAAATTTTTTTTTTTTGAGTGGTAAATTTAAAAACAAAACTATTTTGCTCGTTTTTTGTTTGTTTGTTTGTTGTGGGTTTATCTTATTGATTTATTGACCAAACCGGGGACTTGATCTTATCTTACCTTAAAATAGTTTCTGTAGACATAGTAGACCAAACCGTTGCCCAATATAATGAAGATCATTAGGATTAGAATGATGATTCCGTTCACCATCCTGGGGTTGGTAGTGTAAGGGGTCGGCATGGTGGTGGAGTTGTCTGATATATTCATCTCGGCCTTTTTCTTGTGTGTGTCTCCACAGCTTTAGTTGGCGCTGCTTGTGTTGCTGTTTCGCTTCGTGCACTGTTGGCTGTACCGCTTGAGCTGCTTGTAGCTCTGGGTTTTTCTCTGTCGGCCTCAGTGTATTGTCGACTAGAACTCTTTAGCTTCTGTGCTGTCTGTGGAGATACAGAAGCTCAGCATTGATATCAGTGTCAACGTCTTACTCTCAGCAGACCTCGTAAATGTCGCCGGTTTTGTCATTTACGATACGTTAATTAGCGTAACTGTCGAGATAGGCTAGACCTCAATTTCCCCTTTTAAAAAAAAAAACCAGACTCTATATACGTTGAGGAAGGACCTACCATTGTATGTGTCCTGGAAAAGAGTTTGAAGAAAACCCAAAGCAACAACGTTAATAGCTTTCTCTGGCCCGCACTTTTTAAAATGTGTAGCGACTTTTTTTTTTTTTTTTTTGTACGTTTATTTTTAGAATGTTTCCTCGGCTGGGATGAGCAGTCAAAACTTAGAGAAAAGCTCGCGAGCGATGCATGCAGTTTTACATTGAGCAGGCAGGTGGAGAAAATGTTTGGGTTGGCTCTGTCGAGGGAGACAAAAGTTGTACATTTCTAGGAATAGTCTCCACTCGATAGGTACGTCTCAGTGACTTCCCCCTTTTTATTCCCCTGTCTTAGGTCTAAAGTTAGTATTGAGTGTATAGTCTCAGCAGTGCTATGCGCTCTCAGTAAGAGCATCCAAAGGCCAAACCCAGTTACACATTTCTTACTTATCTTAAGCGGCCGCCCTTATGTTTGTGAATCTAACCATTGAATTCACAAATTAAAAAAAAATCACTATTCACTGACCTGTATCCTATATAACAAGGGTTCATCTGGGTCACATGGGGTGAATAAGAATATAGGTTACATTTGGACAATCGTATCAGTAAACAGTCTATGCCAGTGATTCCCAAAGTGGTCCATATGGACCACCAGGGGTCCAAGAGGACTTCCAAGGGGTCCACGAGACAAAAAAGTTTGGGAACCACTGGTCTATGCAAACATGGAATTTGTTGGAATGTTTAACAAACACATGCTGACAAGCTAATGTGTTCCAAATTAAATCCTTGAAGGATTATGGGCTCGACATGACCCAAATTGCGCAGATGTGCCAAAACTCAAACTCAAACTCCAAATTAAATATTTTTTGAACAGTTATTTCTAGTAAAATAAATAATTAACCCGCTATTCAGTTTCCACTCAGCCTTTATTACGTTAATTTGACATTGTGTTGTGACTAATTGGCAAGTATTGAGCTGATAGTCTTTCTTAAGTGCACGCCATGAACTGTAGCCCACGTGTTACAGGATGTGAGCGTGGTACAACGAAATGGAGATACGATCTTTATGAAAAGACAAGTGGGATTTCTGTTCTCTTTTGTGTGACCTGAGATAACAATTAATCATGTAAATTGGTTTGTCGATTGACCTTTTTCAAAGTTCCCAACCTGACCTCTTTGAGACAAGTCATAGCTGATTTGTTGATGGGAATAGTTGTATGTTGAAAATGGTGAGGAAACCACGAGTCTCGCCACATTCGGCACAGAAGATACCTGCAGACTGTAGAATGTAGATGATACGAATTTTCTCCTGCTCTCGGCTCGACACTTCGAAATGCCTTCGTTAGATTACATTGAGGCTTCATGGATGTTTGTTCCACAGCATATATCAATTATAAATGCAGGTAGCCAGCTATTTGATGTATCCGTGGGGTACAGAAATGGGAAGTGAAAGTGTTGATGAGCTATGCCATTTACATTGTGCTCATTTTAGCATGAAACAAAAGTTTAGGATCTTTCGCTTGCAGGACAGGCTAATTTTCATTATTAAGTTGGCCGCAGTGACCTTTTAATACAGTAAAGTCACGTCATAAATTTATCTTAAAAATTCTCAATACGTCTTTTTTGTTTGTTTTAATTCGGGTCGCCATGTCTATACATAGGAAACTAAGCTACTGGTAGAAGGAAATGCGAATTCAGTGTTACTGCGTCAACCCAGGTGCACTTTTTTTTATTACTGAGTTCAACGTTGGGAGATTAGATTACCCTGGCGTGTGTAACAGTTGGCTTTTGTCTTCTTTGTCTCAAGGTCATCAAGTAGGTGCGTGTGTGTGTGTGTGTGTCTTGACAATCTAGATTTTTATTCCTTGTGCCTTTTTCGTCTTAGATTTAAACCAGTTTATCATGGTTCTCAAACTGTCAAGTCACGAAAACAAAAAGCGCGATGAAAAGTCAGATTTGTTTGTGCTTGAACTTAGATGCATTGACTTAAGATGTTCTCCTGAAAGCAGGACTTTAAAAAACTTCAGCTAACAGTACTTGACTAGTAAGGAACGTAGGGAACATGAAAGGATTAACGAGCTCGAAGGGATGTAATTCGTGGAGTCTTACCACAGACAAACATAAATATAGACTGGAAAAAGGAAGTAACTTTATGTAACTTGAAAATATGTATATCTATTGAATTCAGATGTCCGAATTATGAACAATTTAAAAATTGCATCATCATCAGTCTTAGAGATTAAACAAAATTTATAGACATAAAATAAAATACACACAATTGCAATTCACAAATTTTTGTTTCATAAAACTCTCCTATAGGTCAGTCCATAGTTGCAATAAATATACATGTATTCCTGTTACCACCCAAAAACATGGACTTCTACGGAATATATAAAAACAATGACTTTTTCAGAATATTTAACAAACACATGCAAACAAGCTTATATGTTCTGAGTTTAATATTTTCTAGCCAGTTATTTGTATTGTTTACTGTTAGATTGTATTGGCCGACTTCTGCTACTTTCTTGACATAGAGAAAGTTGGTGGGACCATTTTTTGAAACCGCATTTGTAGCCCTTTAAAGTGGATTGACATTTCAATGCCATATATAAGCTATAATGGACGTCTAGGGTTACAATGTTTAATGATGAAAAAAAAAACTTTGTCAAATAACACCTGCAGAATCTATTGATTTATTTTTCGAAATAAAAGCTCAGTTCAGTGGACAAAATGTAGGGTATTTGTTTCCCTGGCCGTATTCAGTCGTCAGACGACATAGTCTCAGCTCGGAGAGCATTTGTTGTTGTGACTGTAAAGTCCTTATTTCACAGAGGTACAAATAGACTGCCACTTTGAACTAAACATCCAGATTTTACTATCATATGTAAGGGCGAAAATGCCTCTCCAGATCTATGTTTGTAATCGTTAGTATTTGGTTCATACGGTTTATGAAATAGGGGATACCCGGATTACAAAAATAACTTTCTAGTACAAGCTAGAAGATAAATGTACAAATGTTTGAGACAGTGTTCTGTCTGATTAAGGTCTGGTACATAGGTGATTTTGACCTTTGAACCATCTTAGTTCAAGAAGGGCAACTGAGGTCATGGATGATACAAAAAAGATGCTTTCTGGGAACAAAAGAGTCTTACATTAATTTTGTACCTGGGTTATTATTTGTGATCTCCCTTGACGTAGTCCTTGTCATCCTTCTCTCCCTTTTCTCGAACTTTTTTTCTTCCCTCCCAGACGTCAAAGTGGCGTCCGTCTTGAGCTTTTCTGTTTCATCTTGGCCTGGGGTAAGAAGGAAGCACTTGGTCTGGGACACGTGCCTTACAACAAAAGGGTGAATAGGTAGACACGTCGTTCTCAGATGGCGTCAGTGGGTACGGGTTTGAGTCTTTGACGCGTTCCTCAACTTACAACATCCAGTGCTGATGGGCCCTAGAGAAGTAAACTCAGAAATATTAAAACTGTTAGCTTGAACATTTTATTATAGGAAATAACATCTGCGCTATTGGAAAGAGCACTTAAATTAAATCAAAAGTTTAAGTTTCAAATGCTTGGAATACTGTCATAAAACTTAACGCTAAACATTTCGTTACCCCCCAACGACTTACCACGTGGCTAGATTTACCCACCGGCTACGCCTGGTTATCTCAGTTATATAGAGAACCACTCAATTATAAAATGTATAGACATTTAAAGTGAGGGTGCTTTTTACTTTGGAAATTAAAAAAAAAAAAGGAAGGCGCTCGTGTGAGACACAAAACTAAAGATTTAATGATAGAAAAAAAAAAGTAAAGTTCCCCTTTCAGACCTTGTGGTCTCTAGGGCAGATGATGTAACGGTCGTCTGATTCTGCGGCATACGGTTTAAGAGGGTGTCGTGTGGCCAGCACAACGACCAACCGCCTTTACTTTTCCCCAACTTATGTCAGGTACCCATTAGAGCTGGGTGGACTTAGAGGTCCCAAAGATTCCGAAATTGAAACCCCCTGTCTTCACCAGGATTCGAACCCGGCCCCCTTCCCCCTCTTCAGAAGCCAAGCGCTTAACGGCTCGGCAAAGGCGTTACGTATGCGAAACCTGATTCAATTTTCCGATAAAATTCAGCTTTCGACAGATCGAATTGATAACTTTTGGAATTTCTGTGATACTATTTGGGTGATGTATTCGTCACTTGTTGATTGGAAAGTACAAATAACACGTGTAAATTAGCAACGTCTGCTGTCACTTTCGATTGTAAAATCACACTGAACTAAAGGGTGCATAATCCACGATGACCTGCTATCTTAAAAAAAAAATACAAGCTAAAAAATCTATGGCCATATTACACGTTCTTCGGGCTTGCAAAGACCTTCCTTCAGGGAACAGCATCAGGAAAAAGAACAAGAGGCAGACAGAGAAAGCATGTGAAGACAACATAGAAGAATGTACGGGTCTGTCCATTGAAAGAGTTTTATATAAGGCAAAAGTCAGAGAGGAATGGAAAAACACGGTCGACAAATCGTGTATGGTGCCCCTTTTTACAATCCACC
>JADKLZ010072532.1:0-11997 GCA_021533235.1 Biomphalaria straminea | reverse complement strand
TGTGTGATACACAAACTCAGAGGCTGCCCCCGTTGAGAGATCAAAGCGGATCTGATAGGGACCCGACTCCTACGGGGGCCGCCTCTGAGTTTGTGTTTCACACAAACTCTCTTTGTAATCTTGTTTTTTATATTCTTGTTGAATTTCAATCAAAATTAATTGTAATAATAATTTTAAAAAACAACTAGAAAACGTGTTCGGACCTTTGTGTCTTGCAGCTGTCCCTTTTTTTAAAAAATTGTCTGCATTGAACTTTTTTTCTTTGGTCGCGACCAGACCGGCCCATTTGGTACCGGCCCACCGGGCATTTGTCTGTTTTCCCATATAGCCAGTCCGCCTCTGCTGACTACTTACCAACCAGATTTATATATCCACTTCTGCTGGTTACTGAGTGTGTATATATCCAGGCTATAGTTTCGTATCCTAGACGTGTGTGTATTATGCACGGGAAAAGTTTAGAAAGTGATCCCAGGAAAACTTTCCCCCCACACTCCCTTTTTTGTGTGTGTGTGTCTGTGTGGAGAACCAGAGGAACGACTGACACACTCGGCCTAACTCAGCGGACTCGCGGGAGTGGCAGGCTACGAGATGTACTGGTGCATGCAGCCTAGCTATACTCTCCACCGCAAAATTCTCAAAATGTAAATAGATCTACTGGTATTAATTAATCAATTAGTTGCTATAAATTTACTAATCAACTTCTGTATGGAGAGTTATGTACAGGAAGGCGCCCCAAGGCGGCTAATACAGGCGCTACAAAGACACCATCAAGAGCTCCTTCAAGGAATGCGGTATCGACATTCATGGCTGGGAAGCACTAGCTCTAGATCACTCCGCATGGCGAGAAGCTGTGAGTCTCGGAGTCTCAAGATTTGAAGCAAGAAGAGTGGCCAGTGCGATAGAGCGCCGAACCAACAGAAAGCAGAGAGAAGAAGAAGCAAGCCATCTGCAACTGACAAAACCCACCCATGTCACATATGCGGCCTGCTTTTTAAAGCGAAGATTAGAATTTACAGCCATCTTCGAGTCCTTAGGAAATGAGAAATTGGCTTATCTTCGAAAAAGAAGGAGGAGCTATATATATATATTAATTTACTGATCAACTAACCCTCTTAAAGCTTTAAATGTTTCAGACGATAGCTCACACTAAGTTGAGCTTTTAACGTGACTTGTCCAGAGGGGCCTAACCGCTGGCAACACATTTTCACAACTATTTAGACCTGTGATTGTGCCATTAGGAGGATTTGACCTTTTTTTTTTTTTTTAAAAGGGGTAAAAAAAAAAAGAAACAAAATTAAATTTTGAAATACAGGGGGCATAATGTTTCCCATGATTGACTGCGAATGAATTATGCAGACATATCTTTCGCATTATAGTATGTCGGTTCTGATGCTCAACTGTTTCGCGAGAACTGTATAACTTTGTTGTTCTTTTTATAACAGGTTCGTGATGTTACTTTTATTATCTTTACATTCTGTAACAAGTGTTACGTGCACTTGAGAAGGAAGACACGTTTTAAATGGATGTATATTGTATAGTATACCCACCGACCACCATTACATTAGTCTCAACCTTGAATGTATTAATGAAGTCCTTTTTGTTTTCTCTCGTGCATAAGAAAATGATTATTAGGCCCTGCTCGTATTTATGGGTTCATCTTGTCCTGTATATTATAGATAAGTACCTAAACTCTTTTATAACTCTTTTCCCGTTCCATCCTCTAGTCAGTGGCGTAGCTAGGGTGGGGAAGGAGGGGGTAGAATGATAGAATCCCCCAGGACCCCACTTGAGGAGCGCCCGATATGATTGTTTTTTATGTTCAAAATTGTTGTAAGTTATGGTTTAGTTGTTTTTTTTTTAAATCTATTATAGCTTCTTACTTTTTAGTCTTCTGTCCTGATGTGTCTCATAAGTTTAGTGATTTGACTAGTGGTGTTACTATTATCAAACTGGAATATTCGTTTGTGATAAATCTCACTGATCTAGTGTTCAAAGTTTCTTCATGTTTTCTTGAGTTGAGGGATCCCAAGCAGATGATGCATATTGTAAAAACAAAGAGTCAAACAAACAAATAGATAACCTTCTTTGCTGAATAAAATATAAAATATCGGCCGAACTAAAGTTAAATAGCATTTTAGTTTTATGTTTATGTTTGATTTGTAAAAAATATCTTAAATAAACTCTAGTTTTGGTTGATTGTTTTATACTTTCATCAATATGAGTTCTTTAGATTCTTAGTTCAGGCGTATCGAAAACAAACTTTGACTTAAGTCTAGCCTATGATGAATAACTATTGTTGACCCTAAGCACCTAGATGTTTGAAACTTGTCTTGCTTTTAGTATTATAAAAGGATTTTAACAAAAGTTGCCTGCATCAATTCCTGTCTCTGTATTTTTTTAAATTACCAAATGTTCATTTCGTATCCGTACCAAACTCTTTTAATCCAGCTGGTGTAGGTTCAACTACTCTGTTCAGTATTTATCTGTTCCTTTATTTATAATATAAATATATATATGTAAAGTAAAGTTCAATTTGGATTTATAGGGCAGATCTGTTTCTTTGGCCAACGGTTAACGAGCATGGTTTCACCTGGCCAGCCTTTACATTCCTAAATTAAAGGTACCCACTGATTCCACCCTTCATCGAGATTCGAACCCAGAACTCACTGTTCGGGAACCAAGCGCATAGCCATTCAGTCACCACGCCCCAGACAATCAAGAGAGAACTAGAATCCCTACATCTTTGTCATTTATCTTAATGCCATTGACCCTGATTCACGAAGTTAGCACTAAATGTACACACTATTTCTAAACAAGACTTCACCCAATCGATTCTCTCTTTGTACACTTTTGTATTCTTATCTTATATAATACAGACGTTACTTCAAAAAAGAAGATGATTACGCCCTACGCGTAATGCATTCAGTCATGCATATTTACCAGTGACTTAAATTCTGCCAAGTCACTGGTTTTCCTGGCTAGCTCAGGCAAACCATTCCATGCTCTAATGGCACTAGGGAAGAAAGAGCATTTGTACAGATTTGTCCTAGCATATGGGACGAGGAATGTGCCTTTATCTTTGTGTCTTTCTGAGGTATTGCCCTAACACCATAGACATTAATAAATATAGACTGGAAAAAGGAAGTAACTTTATGTAACTTGAAAACATGTATATCTATTGTATTCGAATTTCCGAATTATGAAAAAATTAAAAAATTGCATGATCTTCACGCTAAGAGATAAAACAAAACTCATAGACGTAAATCATATACATAAACTGGCCAATAAGAGAGTTTTATGCAACGAAAAGTTGTGAATTGCAATTATGTGTACTTTATTTTGTGTCTATATTTATTTATGTCTATTTATGCATGTTGTCAAATTACATAAAGTTACCTTCTTTTTTTCCAGTCTATATTTATTTTGTCTATGACATAAATATTTAAATAAATTTTCGTTTCATAAAAGTCTCTTATTGGCCAGTCTATATTTATCTATGTCTATGCCTAACACTTTATTCAAACTGGAAGAGGATTCAGTTGACTTCTTTATTCTATTTACTTGTAAAACAAAAAGAAAAAAAAAGAAGTATTTTCTTTTCTTTTATTTCCAAATGTTTATATTTATTTGCATGTATTATGTCACAATGGTAATAGGCATTAGTGACGAGACAGTTATGGTAACCTCCCCCTTTCTACACAAGCCAAAACACACTGTCAATTATCCATTAATGTTTGTGTGGTGTTCCTGTGGTATACTGCAGCTAAACTTAAAAACAACAAAATTCTACTCTTTTGCGCCATTGCTCTAATGGCACAAGCCATTGCTCTAATGGCACAAGCCATTGCTCTAATGGCACACGGTTTGTCCTCTCATCTACCTCACGATATGTACCCGCCAGATTTGATCAATATGAGTTGAGTCCACTGACATGGAGCGACAAGCATGGGGCGTATTCAGTTATGAAAGCGCCTTGAGGATGGAATGAGAGTAGAGGGGGAGAGGGAGGCGCTAATAGCCAGTGCCCCTGGCGAACACCGACCTGCAACGTCGCAACCTTTGGGCAGTGGAGACAGCTCATTGGCACGTCACGGATCTGTACGAGGTGGCAACGAGCTAGTGGTCTCCACTGCCCACAGGTTGTGACGTCAAAGGTCAGTGTTGTGGCCCAGTATGTCAAAGGATCTCTTGCGAACGGTTATTTGCAGGTAAATGTCAATATGACAAAACGAAAGCAACGTCCCTGTCGATGTCCAGCAGAAGTCATTGTCCTACTTCAGGAATTCAGATCAATGGACGTATCAAATAATACTGGCGTCTTCTATGTCAGCAAACGCAGGATTCTTTTGTGAACAGATAATAAGAAACTATACAGCAAAACATCCTCCTGAAAAAACACTTATTGCATTTGAGGACAAATGAAATAATCGACATGGTCGATTGATATTTCGACTTTTGCCAATTCAAATGTTCTCGGCTCTCAAACGTAAGAAGCTTGGCTGATGTTGCTTAGGATTGTACATTGGTTCCCTGCTTATCAATAGAAGGAACTTCCCCCACGGAATATTTTACAAGTGAGCAGGTCTCGGCAATGGCCTCTGAACTCGGCATTGGAGAAGCCGTAGACGATAGGGTTGACCACCGAGCTGATGTAAGGGCTGTTGTAGGCCACTTCCACCATCGCCCTCTGGGCGTAGGTGAGTACCAGGTCGTCCAGGTGGAGCACCTCCTGCAGGATGAGCACCACCAAGTGCGGGAGGTAGCTGAGGATGAAGATGAGCGTGATGATGGCGAACACTTTGTACATGTGCGTGGAGATCTTGTCCATTCGCGTGGCCAGGACGCAGTTCTTGTCCACGTAAGAGCCGTGCCGCAGGTCGTGTGCGCTGTGCACCGAGTGCGTGTCCGGGGTGGTGGGCACGGACATGAAGACCTCCGAGTTTCTCTTCTCGAAGCGCCGCAGCTCCCGGGCGATGAGGATGTAGAAGAAGAACATGCTGAGCAGCGCCACCACGAAGATGGCGAACAGGGAGTGGTGGAAGGCGATCTGGACGGGCTTACCGTCGTACTGCTTCTCGAAGCGGCAGATGGTGACGTTGACCACGAGACCCTCTCGGACCTGCACGCGGATGTCTTGCCGGCCCATCATGACCAGCGAGAAGATGCAGAACACGGTACAGCAGGCCCCGGCTATCCAGACAATGATCTTGGCCTGTCTAAGGTCGAAGCCTGGCTTCAGTGGATGGCAAACCTTTGAAATATAAAAATTTTTATATTTTTTATTTTATTAAAACAACAACAAAAGTAAACAACAAACAAACAAAAACAAAACAAAGATTCTTTGATTAAAAAATAAAAAGCTTATGTATCGCCCTATTAGTACTCTTAAAAGTATTTGGTCGATTAGTGCTATGGCTAAGTTTATGGTATCGCTTTAACGATACTACAATTCTTGGCTGAGTAGTGCTTTGGTTAAGTTTATGTATCGCCCTACTGGTTCTACTAGTTCTTAGGCGGAGTTATGCTTGGACAAGATCGTGTATCGCAATATAAATACAACTACATTTCTTTAATTGAGTAGTGGTTTGACCTATGTCTCGTGTGTCGCCATTTTAGTACTACTACAATTCTTTGGACATGTAGTGTTTGGCCTCACCTTCATGTAGCGTTGATATGAGATGAACGTGAGCACACACACGCTCAACAGGTGGCTGGAGTAGACCGCGAAGTGCGACACCTTGCACATGAAGTCCAGGTTCATCTGGTCCTCGTCCAGTGGCCTCAGCTTGACCATCACGTCTATGGGCATGGTGGTGAAGGCGGTCAGCAGGTCCATCGCCGCCAGGACCTTCACGAAGAACGTGAAGATGTTCACCTAAAAACAGAGATCTTATTTTATTCATGATAATATGATAAGTGATAAGGTAAATAATAAGTGATAATAAGACAAGTGATAATAACATAACATTCTAATTAAGATTGCGCTATTTTTAGTTGCATTGAAAATAAGATTTTGATTATCTTCTGTCACTAAGGAGGAACGTCAGTTATATAATATTTTCATGGACCTCTCTACCAAACATAAAACTTAAATACACAGAACTTAAATGCATAGAGATACATGGCGCAATAGGCAAAATAGAATAGCATACAAACCAGCCGTCAATATGCCCTGTCTCCACAATGATCTTAAAAATTGGTCAAAAGTTCCAATCTTTTTCCCCATATTGCCTTATAGTGAGCCTTCCATCATCGGTGCTTTTACACTGTCTAGTAATAAACCTTACCTTATTGTAGCTATTTTGTATACACATTTAGCTTTTATATTTTATAGGCTCTTATCAAAGGCTCTTTAACGAAATTTTTTTTTTTGAGTGGTAAATTTAAAAACAAAACTATTTTGCTCGTTTTTTGTTTGTTTGTTTGTTGTGGGTTTATCTTATTGATTTATTGACCAAACCGGGGACTTGATCTTATCTTACCTTAAAATAGTTTCTGTAGACATAGTAGACCAAACCGTTGCCCAATATAATGAAGATCATTAGGATTAGAATGATGATTCCGTTCACCATCCTGGGGTTGGTAGTGTAAGGGGTCGGCATGGTGGTGGAGTTGTCTGATATATTCATCTCGGCCTTTTTCTTGTGTGTGTCTCCACAGCTTTAGTTGGCGCTGCTTGTGTTGCTGTTTCGCTTCGTGCACTGTTGGCTGTACCGCTTGAGCTGCTTGTAGCTCTGGGTTTTTCTCTGTCGGCCTCAGTGTATTGTCGACTAGAACTCTTTAGCTTCTGTGCTGTCTGTGGAGATACAGAAGCTCAGCATTGATATCAGTGTCAACGTCTTACTCTCAGCAGACCTCGTAAATGTCGCCGGTTTTGTCATTTACGATACGTTAATTAGCGTAACTGTCGAGATAGGCTAGACCTCAATTTCCCCTTTTAAAAAAAAAAACCAGACTCTATATACGTTGAGGAAGGACCTACCATTGTATGTGTCCTGGAAAAGAGTTTGAAGAAAACCCAAAGCAACAACGTTAATAGCTTTCTCTGGCCCGCACTTTTTAAAATGTGTAGCGACTTTTTTTTTTTTTTTTTTGTACGTTTATTTTTAGAATGTTTCCTCGGCTGGGATGAGCAGTCAAAACTTAGAGAAAAGCTCGCGAGCGATGCATGCAGTTTTACATTGAGCAGGCAGGTGGAGAGACTGTTTGGGTTGGCTCTGTGGAGGGAGACAAAAGGTGTACATTTCTAGGAATAGTCTCCACTCGATAGGTACGTCTGAGTGACTTCCCCTTTTTTATTCCCCTGTCTTAGGTCTAAAGTTAGTATTGAGTGTATAGTCTCAGCAGTGCTATGCGCTCTCAGTAAGAGCATCCAAAGGCCAAACCCAGTTACACATTTCTTACTTATCTTAAGCGGCCGCCCTTATGTTTGTGAACCTAACCACTGAATTCACAAATTTAAAAAAAAATCGCTATTCACTGACCTGTATCCTATATAAAAAGGGTTCATCTGGGTCACATGCAGGGACGGACTGGCTATTTGGGCATTCGGGCAAATGCCCGGTGGGCCGGTACCCTAATGGGCCGGTAGGGTTACCTAAAGGGTCTCATGAATGCCATTTGGTTACATATTGAATTGTTAAAGGTTTTATAATAGTCCCTTAATAAAGTGGCCCTCTGAGCGTCGTGTTTAAAAAGACTCAACATTGTAGGTTCTAATACTAATTTCTATTAGCATATTTTCCGAAATAATGTAGCCTAATAGTCTACATCCGTAGACACTGCTACTGGAGGCTTCATCTTTTTCAGGCCTACACACTTAGCGATGAAAAAGCAACATAAGGGCTAGATTTCTTTTAAAAAAATATAGAGCATGCTTACAGTTATGGATACATGATTAAACTTAACATAAAGATTTTCTAGACAGGTAAGCCTATAATTGGAGGCCCATCGTATAATATACAATTTATGGGCCGAAGTGTTATAGAAATGCCTGGGCCGATTTTGACACCCAGTCCGCCCCTGGTCACATGGGGTGAATAAGAATATAGGTTACATTTGGACAATCGTATCAGTAAACAGTCTATGCAAACATGGAATTTGTTGGAATGTGTAACAAACACATGCTCACAAGCTAATGTGTTCCAAATTAATGTTCCAAATTAAATCCTTGAAGGATTATGGGCTCGACATGACCCAAATTGCGCAGATGTGCCAAAACTCAAACTAAAACTCCAAATTAAATATTTTTTGAACAGTTATTTCTAGTAAAATAAATAATTAACCCGTTATTCAGTTTCCACTCAGCCTTTATTGCTTTAATTTGACACTGTGTTGCGACTAATTAGCTGGTATTGAGCTGATAGTCTTTCTTAAGTGCACGCCATAAACTGTAGCTCCCATGTTACAGGATGTGAGCGTGGTACAACGAAATGGAGATATTATCTTTATGAAAAGACAAGTGGGATTTCTGTTCTCTTTTGTGTGACCTGAGATAAACATTAATCGTGTAAATTGGTTTGTCGATTGACCTTTTTCAAAGTTCCCAACCTGACCTCTTTGAGACAAGTCATAGCTCATTTGTTGATGGGAATAGTTGTATGTTGAAAATGGTGAGGAAACCACGAGTCTCGCCACATTCGGCATAGAAGATACCTGTAGACTGTAGAATGTAGATGATACTAATGTTCTTCTGCTCTCGGCTCGACACTTCGAAATGCTTTCGTTAGATTACATTGAGGCTTCATGGATGTTTCTATCCACAGCATATATCAATTATAAATGCAGGTAGCATTTGATGTATCCGTGGGGTACAGAAATAGGAAGTGAAAGTGTTGATGAGCTATGTCATTTACATTGTGCTCATTTTAGCATGAAACAAAAGTTTAAGATCTTTCGCTTGCAGGACAGGCTAATTTTAATTATTAAGTTGGCCGCAGTTTTTTTTTTAGGATGTCCAAAGCTAAAAAGCTGAGGTTTCCTAAAAAAAAAAAAAAGTTGGCCGCAGTGACCTTTTAATAATGTGCCCTTCTTTCATGTTTGACAGAAATTTATCTTAACAAATCTCAATACATCTTTTTTGTTTGTTTTAATTCGGGTCGCCATGTCTATACATAGGAAACTAAGCTACTGGTAGAAGGAAATGCGAATTCAGTGTTACTGCGTCAACCCAGGTGCACTTATTTTTTTATTACTGAGCTCAATGTTGGGAGATTAGATTACCCTGGCGTGTGTGTTAGCTTTTGTCTTCTTTGTCTCAAGGTCATCAAGTAGGTGCGTGTGTGTGTGTGTGTGTCTTGACAATCTAGATTTTTATTCCTTGTGCCTTTTTCGTCTTAGATTTAAACCAGTTTATCATGGTTCTCAAACTGTCAAGTCACGAAAACAAAAAACGCGATGAAAACTCAGATTTGTTTGTGCTTGAACTTAGATGCATTGACTTACGATGTTCTCCTGAAAGCAGGACTTTAAAAAACTTCAGCTAACAGTACTTGACTAGTAAGGAACGTAGGGAACATGAAAGGATTAACGAGCTCGAAGGGACGTAATTCGTGGAGTCTTACCATAGACAAACAGAAATATAGACTGGAAAAAGGAAGTAACTTTATGTAACTTGAAAATATGTATATCTATTGAATTCAGATTTCCGAATTATGAACAATTTAAAAATTGCATCATCATCAGTCTTAGAGATTAAACAAAATTTATAGACATAAAATAAAATACACACAATTGCAATTCACAAATTTTTGTTTCATAAAACTCTCCTATAGGTCAGTCCATAGTTACAATAAATATACATGTATTCCTGTTACCACCCAAAAACATGGACTTCTACGGAATATATAAAAACAATGACTTTTTCAGAATATTTAACAAACACATGCAAACAAGCTTATATGTTCTGAGTTTAATATTTTCTAGCCAGTTATTTGTATTGTTTACTGTTAGATTGTATTGGCCGACTTCTGCTACTTTCTTGACATACAGAAAGTTGCTGGGACCATGGGACCATTAGCTGGGACCATTTTTTGAAACCGCATTGTAGCCCTTTAAAGTGGATTGACATTTCAATGCCATATATAAGCTATAATGGACGACTAGGGTTAGAATGTTTAATGATGAAAAAAAAACTTTGTCAAATAACACCTGCAGAATCTATTGATTTATTTTTCGAAATAAAAGCTCAGTTCAGTGGACAAAATGTAGGGTATTTGTTTCCCTGGCCGTATTCAGTCGTCAGACGACATAGTCTCAGCTCGGAGAGCATTTGTTGTTGTGACTGTAAAGTCCTTATTTCACAGAGGTACAAATAGACTGCCACTTTGAACTAAACATCCAGATTCTACTATCATATGTTAGGGCGAAAATGCCTCTCCAGATCTATGTTTGTAATCGTTAGTATTTGGTTCATACGGTTTATGAAATAGGGGATACCCGGATTACAAAAATAACTTTCTAGTACAAGCTAGAAGATAAATGTACAATGTTTGAGACAGTGTTCTGTCCGATTAAGTTCTGGTACATAGGTGATTCTGACCTTTGAACCATCTTAGTTCAAGAAGGGCAACTGAGGTCATGGATGATACAGAAAAGATGCTTTCTGGGAACAAAAGAGTCTTACATTAATTTTGTACCTGGGTTATTATTTGTGATCTCCCTTGACGTAGTCCTTGTCATCCTTCTCTCCCTTTTCTCGAACTTTTTTTTCTTCCCTCCCAGACGTCAAAGTGGCGTCCGTCTTGAGCTTTTCTGTTTCATCTTGGCCTGGGGTAAGAAGGAAGCACTTGGTCTGGGACACGTGCCTTACAACAAAAGGGTGAATAGGTAGACACGTCGTTCTCAGATGGCGTCAGTGGGTACGGGTTTGAGTCTTTGACGCGTTCCTCAACTTACAACATCCAGTGCTGATGGGCCCTAGAGAAAAAAACTCAGAAATATTAAAACTGTTAGCTTGAACATTTTATTATAGGAAATAAAATCTGCGCTATTGGAAAGAGCACTTAAATTAAATCAAAAGTTTAAGTTTCAAATGCTGGAATACTGTCCTAAAACTTACGCTAAACATTTCGCTACCCCCAACGACTTACCACGTAGCTAGATTTAACCCACCGGCTACGCCTGGTTATCTCAGTTATATAGAGAACCACTCAATTATAAAGAGAAAATTTATAGACATTTAAAGTGAGGGTGCTTTTTACTTTGGGAATAAAAAAAAATGGAAGGCGCTCTGTGAGACACAAAACTAAAGATTTAATGATAGAAAAAAAAAAAGTAAAGTTCCCTTTCAGACCTTGTGGTCTCGTAAAGGTCGTCTGATTCTGCGGCATACGGTTTAAGAGGGTGTCATGTGGCCAGCACAACGACCAACCGCCTTTACTTTTCCCCAACTAATGTCAGGTACCCATTAGAGCTGGGTGGACTTAGATGTCCCAAAAATTCCGAAATTGAAAACCACTGTCTTCACCAGGATTCGAACCCGGCCCCCTTCCCCCGGTTCAGAAGCCAAGCGCTTAACGGCTCGGCAAACGCGTTATGTATGCGAAACCTGATTCAATTTTCCGATAAAATTCAGCTTTCGACAGATCCAATTGATAACTTTTGTAATTTCTGTGATACTATTTGAGTGATGTATTCGTCACTTGTTGATTGGAAAGTACAAAAAACACGTGTAAATTAGCAACGTCTGCTTTCACTTTCGATTGTAAAATCACACTGAACTAAAGGGTGCATAATCCACGATGACCTGCTATCCTAAAAAAATACAAGCTAAAAAATCTATGGCCATATTACACGTTCTCCGGGCTCGCAAAGACCTTCCTTCAGGGAACAGCATCAGGAAAAAGAAGAAGAGGCAGACAGAGAAAGCATGTGAAGACAACATAGAAGAATGTACGTGTCTGTCCATTGAAAGAGTTTTATATAAGGCAAAAGTCAGAGAGGAATGGAGAAACACGGTCGACAAATCGTGTATGGTGCCCCTTTTTACAATCCACC